>JACEFZ010007794.1:165000-273146 GCA_014155875.1 Cepaea nemoralis
AACATTCAGAGAGTAGTGCAGCAGAAACTTCGGCACATGCGGGACTCCAGGCTGAGCAGCAAAGCTGATGAAATTCAGGGCTTTGCTGACAGACATGATATGAAAAACTTCTACGACTCACTGAAAGCGGTCTATGGTCCTTCATCACCAGGCATAGTTCCCCTCCTCAGTGAAGACGGGGAAACATTGGTCACCGATAAAAAAGAAATCCTCCAACGCTGGGCAGAGCATTTCAGCAAAATCTTAAATGCAACTTCCTTCTTCGATGATGAAACCATCAACTGCCTTCCTCAAGTTCCCACCAATGAGACACTTGATGACCTGCCAACCATAGTGGAAATAAACAAAGCCATCCAGCAACTCTCCAGCGGCAAGGCACCTGGTCCTGACTCCATCCCAGCAGAGATATACAAGGCAAGTGGGCCGGTCCTAACAGAGCAGCTTCACCAAGTCTTCACAAATATATGGATGAACGAGACCATACCACAAGATTTTAAGGACGCGTCAATAGTCCACCTTTACAAAAGTAAAGGAAACCGCCAATCCTGTGACAACCACCGAGGCATCTCCTTGCTTTCAATTGCAGGGAAGATACTCGCCAGAATTCTTCTCAATCGCCTCACAGCCCATCTCGATCAAGGTCTTCTTCCTGAGAGTCAATGTGGCTTCAGAAAAGAACGTGGAACTGTTGACATGATTTTCGCTGCAAGGCAGCTGCAAGAGAAATGTCAGGAACAGAACTGCGAAATGTTCTCCACTTTCATTGACCTTATCAAGGCTTTTGATACAGTCAGCAGAGAAGGACTGTGGAAGATTATGGCAAAATATGGCTGTCCACGAAAGTTTGTCCAAATAGTGCGGCTATTTCATGACGGCATGCAGGCAAGAGTACAGGAAAATGGTGAACTGTCTGAACCCTTTCCTGTCACCAATGGAGTGAAGCAAGGATGTGTCCTGGCACCAACACTGTTCAGCCTCATGTTTTCAGCCATGTTGATGAATGCCTTCGAGAACGACGACATTGGAATAGACATCAACTACCGTATGGATGGAAAGTTATTCAATCTCAGAAGGCTGAAAGCAAAAACCAAAATTAACAGCGGCACCGTCAGAGAGCTCCTGTTTGCTGATGATTGCGCTCTATACGCCAACTCAGAGGCGGACATGCAACATAATGTTTCAGCTTTCTCACATGCCTGTGCCAACTTTGGGCTCAATATCAACTTGGAGAAGACTGTAGTTATGTACCAGCCAGCTCCAGGGAATAATCACACTGTGCCGAATATCAAAGTCAATGATCATAGACTAAGTGTTGTGGACAAATTCACCTATCTTGGCAGCACTGTGTCACAAGCTGTCACAATTGATGACGAAGTGAATGCAAGAATCTCCAAGGCCAGTGCAGCCTTTGGCAGACTGTACAAGAATGTATGGGACAGAACTGGAATAAGCCTGCAAACAAAGCTAAAAGTCTACAAAGCAGTTGTATTATCCACACTGCTATATGCTTGTGAAACCTGGACTGTTTATCAGCGACACGCTAGGAAATTAAACCACTTCCACACATTCTGCCTAAGGAAGCTACTGAAGATTAAATGGCAAGACAAGATTCCAGACACTGAAGTCCTAGAAAGAGCATCCATGCCCAGTATCCACACTCTACTGATGAAGAATCAGATTCGCTGGGCTGGTTACTTGACTCGCATGCCAGATCACAGGCTCCCTAAACGAATTTTCTACAGCGAACTGCGTTGTGGTAAACGCTCCCAAGGTGGCCAGAGGAAACGTTTTAAAGACACTCTTCAAATTTTACTGAATGCTTTTGGAATTCATCATAACACCTGGGAGGCTGCAGCCAGAGACAGAAATTCGTGGCGTGCATCATTGCGCAAAGGTGCAGTCATATTTGAGGCAACCAGGACTGCAAGAGCTGTGAAGAAAAGGCAGGACAGAAAAACCACTGCAGGAATCCTCCTCCAGAGACGTCAAGCATTCTTTGCCCACATTGTCAAAGAACATTTCGAGCCAAAATAGGCCTTATCAGCCATCTTAGAACCCACGGCTCCACACCTTCAACCCCACTGGTTGAAATGAATGGTCATCATCATTCTTGATGGACAAACAACATTTCTCAGGCTCAAAGACCCCTCTGCCATACACCGCAAGGTACTATATTGGCAGTAAATGACAGTTTGACACACACATTTTTATTTTTGTTTGTACCTGGTGCATTGGTTTTACAGCCTGCGATTCAGATTTTGTCCTAGCCCCAAGCACCCATTGAAGCAGGCAGGCTGTGGCGGATCAGCACCCAATTGGCTGGGGGCTGCCCAGCTTGAGGCGGGCGGTAGCTGATCAGTGACACCTATAGGTGTCTCCCACCGTCAGAGGCAACGTCTGAAAATACGCAAATTGACAAGGACTTATAACCCGTAACAGTTGCCTCTCGCTTTGATTCCGAGACCAGTTAAGACCAGGGATGGAGTTATTGCCTCTCCATAGCACAAAGCCTGGGCTAAAATATAGAGATCATGTGTTGCCCATGCAGCATGATCCCTCTCTCGGCCTGCCTAGTTCACTCCAGAGGAAAGGTAACACCCCTACATCTGGAACAAGACAAGCTGCAGAAGCTGCCGGATCAGCAAAGCAATGCTCTAACTGTCCGACTGTCGGAGCTTCGATCCTAGACCAGTCGCCAACCAAGGCTTAGGGCCTGGTCTGCCCTGCCATGACAATTTTGTCTTTAGCTTGTATTTCCTCGCACCAGGGTAAGGCTTGTACCCTCCCAATTGCGCTCTTCCGCCCGTTGGCACAATGTGGGGTGTCGGGTTTCACAGGTTTGACAGTTTGACTGTATAATATATACTTATTAATGATAACCTTATAGAATTTAACAGATACAATGTCAAACAAAAAGTTGATGTGAAAGAACAAAAATGGATAGCGGGACATGGGACGTGGGAGTGTGTCACAGTTATGAACAAAAAGATTTTATTATGGTAGCAGACACGGTGTATTATATATCAAATTAAAAGTGATTGCAAGGAAAATCAATTGCATTGATGTTATAAGAAACGATTAATAATCTCATGGCACTTAATGAGTTAAAGAAAAGAGAAGAACAGCAGGCCCAGAAACATTAACGACTGTATATTTTAGGGCGGGAATTAGTATTTGATGCAAGGTCGGGATTGGGGTGTAGTCTAATGATAGTTGCTGTCCACACGTAAACAGTGGATGCGAGATCCGCGACCCATCTAAGGGAATACAGACATGAGGTTCCAAGCCAGCCCTGTCCTGTGTGAATATAAAGTACAGTGTAGATCCATAAAGCGTGTGAAGCTAAGGATGACGGGATTTGACATCTGAACGAAGGTTGCTGTAGAGATTAGAGCAAGATTGCCTGTGGTAATGGTAGCATTTGGCAAGAAGAAAACACATAGTGACCAATAAAATAATGTTAATTGCAACGATGTAAAAAGTGTTAAAAAGTTGTATAGATAAAATACTGTCATCTTATATATAAAATAGAATGTATGTCTGTAAGTATGTATGTTGTTTATGCGTTCGCGAACGGTCCATCCGATTGAGATGACATTTTCTACACGTCTTCTTCTCATTCCGGTGCTGCCAACTGTCATAGTTTGTTAGTGTACAAACAGTTATTTACTTAATATTATTTAATATTTTAATTTACATTATAATTTATATATAGCGAGGGGACATAACTTTAAATAGCATTGCTATTTATGTAAAATTGTTACATATTTCTCAAATAGGTGGACTTTTTCGCTACAGTTATCTACAGGCATATGAGTTATAATCCTCCTCTTCATCCTCCTCTTCCTCCTCCTCCCCCTCCAATCCTAAATGTTACTTTAATCAATTTAGCGTTACATAACTATGACTATAATTGCTTACGACCAATTTTAAACTAATGGCTGTCTGTGAGTGAAAGGCTGAAATTAATAATTTAATTAATTAAGATTACATGAAATATTACAGTGTATACAATTTACACATTCATATGTGTCTGGTGTTTGTGACAGGGTTTTCCCGAAGTTAAACTTAAAGGCATAGAATATACAGGACTTTGTAATAAAGTTCAGCAGTTATTAGCTGTTTGTGATGTACATAGAATTGTTACTTCAATAGTTTACCATTGCATTATGAACAACTGACGCCTCATACCAATGCAATCAACGCAGCACGGTCTGCTTTGAAATCGTGCATAGGTGATTTCAAATTCTCGACACGGTATGTTCAATCAATCAATCTGGTACCGTATCCACAATGAAAGTCGGCGGCAATGGATCTCCAGTACTGTCTATCTCTCTGACTGTACATTCTGTCAGGCTGATGTTCGTCCTCTCTTGATGTTACCTTCCCACTTTCCAGGCTTCCGCGCTACATAGTAGTGATACATGTACATAACATGTTGTTGATGTTGACAGCCTTTTTTTTCCATTTCTATTCCCTTTTTTATTTATGTTGTACTTCTGCCATTATCTGTTATCGCATGTCCAAGATAAGAGAAACGTGTTACTTATATATAATATATATATATATATATATATATATATATATATATATATATATATATATATATATATATATATATATATATATATATATATATATATATTTCACTGATACACCAGAAAATTGTACAGTAAATGAAAAGTGGGGTCAACTTAAGGAAACTCTTTATAAACTGCCGTAGTAGTTTACGGCAGTGTGGATCATAAGAGGGAGGACTGGTTTGCGGCAAACAGCGAGACTCTGCAGCCCTTGATTGTTAAGAAGAAGATAGCTCTCTATAGAAACAAGGAAAGACCAACGCGTAACACTCTGAGTGAGCTAAGGCAAGCTAGGAAGGATGTGCATAAGGCTGTCAGGCAGTGTGCAAATGATTATAGGATCAAGTTAAGTGAGTCCTTTCAAATCGCAAGTGATAAGGGAAACATAAGAAGCATGTATGAAGGAATAAAGAAAGCCTGTGGCCCAGTGACCAAAAGAAGTGCACCATTGAAAACCTTGACTGGAGAAATAATCACTGATAAGAAACAGCAGATGGAAAGATGGGTAGAGCACTATTTTGAGCTTTACTCAAGAGAGACCAAACTAGCGGATGATGCCCTCAACGCCATAGAGGCTCTACCAACTCTTGACCACCTGGACACACCTCCCACCATAACAGAAGTTAATTGTGCTATAAATGAACTTGCATATGGCAAGGCTCCAGGTAAGGATGGGATTCCAATAGAGGTTATCAGGAGTGGGCAAGACACACTCACTCTACAGATCCACCAGCTAATAGAGCTATGTTGGCGAGAAGGACAAGTCTCACAGGATTTCAAAGATTCAAGCATCATAACACTGTACAAGAACAAGGGCGATCGGAGCGACTGCAACAACTATAGGGGTATTTCAATCCTGTGTATTGTTGGAAATGTATTTGCCAGAAATTTTATGCGCAGACTTCAAGTCCTAGGAGATCAAGTCTACCCCGAATCACAGTGTGGCTTTCGACAGAACCGGTCTACCATTGCTATGATGTTCTCATTGCGACAAATCCAAGAAAAATGCCGTGAACAGAATCAACCACTGTTTATTGCCTTCATCGACCTCACAAAGGCATTTGATTTGGTCAGTCGTGAGGATCTGTTCAAGGCACTAAAGAAGATTGGCTGCCCATCAACTCTTCTGTCCATTGTGGAATCGTTCCACACAGGTATGAAGGGTATAATCAGGTTTGATGGTGCAACTTCTGAAGAGTTTGAAGTCAAGAGTGGAGTTAAGCAAGGTTGTGTACTAGCTCCCACCCTCTTTGGAATATACTTTTCACTTCTACTGAAATATGCCTCTCCTGATCAGGATGGTGGTATATACATTCACTCACGCTCAAACGGCGACCTCTACAATGCTCAGAGATTGAAGGCCAAGACCAATATTAGGAGGGTACTGATCAGAGAGCTGCTTTTTGCAGATGATGCTGCAGTTACGACCCACTCTGGGGACGAATTGCAATGTCTACTATATGAATTATCCAATGCTTGTTCTGAATTTTATTTAACAATTAGCAAAAAGAAGACACAGATTATGTCACAAGGTGCACATGGGATACCATCAATCTTTATTGACGACGCCGAACTAGAGATGGTAGACCATTTTACATGTCTAGGATCATTGGTAAATAGCAAATTATCCCTAGATCAGGAAATCAACATCCGGATTGGTAAGGCAGCAACAACAATGAACAGGTTAAGAAAAAGAGTCTGGGAGAACAGGAAGCTTACTGCCAAAACAAAAGTCCTTGTCTATCAAGCCTGTGTCCTTAGTACTCTTCTTTATGGCAGTGAAACCTGGACAACTTACTCACACCAAGAGAACAACTTAAACAGCTTTCATATGCGGTGTCTGCGAAGAATTCTTTGTATTAAGTGGCAAGACAAAATCACAAATACTGAAGCATTGGAGAGATCAGGTTGTGTGACGGTTTATTCCATGCTCAGTCTTCATAGACTTAGATGGATAGGACATCTTAGGAGGATGGATGATGGTAGAATACCAAAGGACATCTTTTTTTGGTGAATTACAGATGGGTAAGAGATCTCAGGGTCGGCCTCTACTACGATACAAAGATGTGTGTGAGCGGGACATGACTGATACAGGCATTGATAATGCACATTGGGAGCAAGTCGCCGCTGAACGTGTTGCATGGAGGGCAAAGATCAGAAATTGAATAAAGACAAAGGAGAAAATTATCGCAGATAAGTCACACACCGAGCGTGTGAGACGTAAGATGGTGCATGATGGTGGAAATGACCACGTGTTCACATGCACCCACTGTGAACGGAAATTTACACTGCAAATTGGCCTTATCAGTCACATTCGCTACCTCTCATCATCTCATCATGTTCCTCTTGTACCTTGCGGTACCGCCATAGGTAAAAGTTATGCCGTTTTAAAGCACAAATCATCCATCGTCTGTCAAGACGGCAAGGTGCCAGTGATGATGATTATATATATATATATATATATATATATATATATATATATATATATATATATATATATATATATATATATATATATATATATATAATCTCCTCGTTTTCTCTAAAAGGAAAGACAGTCGTTAATCATCATCATCATCATCATCATCATCATCACCATCATCTTCCACTTCTGCCGTTAAGCTTCGTGTGGAGGAAACATTTGCACTCCATCGCCCGATGGGCTGCACTGGATAGTGTCATTCCTTGTGAGTGTACAATGTCTTTGATGTCATCAATCAATTTTCTTCTTGGACGTCCTCTTGGTTTCGTCTCAGATGATCTTTGATGTAATGCCAGTGATGGTAGTTGATGATGTTGCATTCTAACGACATGGCCAAACCACTTGATCTTCTGTCTTTCAATAAATGTGGCACAAGGTGTTGATCCAACTGTCTGTAACAGCATTTCTTATTCGGTCTCAGAATGTTAAGTTAGAAGCTCACCTCAGACATCTCATCTCGCAGGTGTTGATTTTGCGAAAGTGTGACTTGGAAAAAGTCCAAGTTTGAGATAGGTAGCATAGAGTTGGTGTGAATATGTTGTTTATTATCTGTCGTTTTCGGACATGTGTATATTTGAATGTTTCAGTACGGGTGATAGTTGATATGTAAGTGCACCAGCTTTTTGACATCTGATTTCAATTTTTCTGTCCAATCTGCCATCTTCTGTGATCATACTTCCAAGTTATTTAATTCGTTAACTGGTTTCAGAGTTGTGCTATTTATCTGTATACTTAGTGGACCAGGCGATCTGCTAACTTGCATTACATCGGTTTTGGCTGTGTTTATACTCATATAATATCTGCCGCATGTTGAGCTCAGATTAGTAATATGATTTTGTAGTCTGCCCTCATCGATGTAAAACAGGCACTGATCGTCTGTGAATAGAAGTTCATTTATTTCCTGTAAATCAGTAAAGACAATTAGTTTCCTTAAATTCTATACGTCTATATAATAATTTATTCTTGTGCATAATGTGTTTTACTTTGTGGAAAGATATCTTCTGTTAGCTCAATGCAAACGTTACAATATTGTAGCTGTTATAGTATTTATTATGCGCTACAATCATAGACACTATTTCATTATATGCTACAAAGGGATATAATAATAATAATAATAATAATAATAATAATAATAATAATAATAATAACTTCTTGTTTTGAAAACTCCGAAGTCTGTTTACTTAAAAACATAAGTATGTAATCAGCTGGGGATCTGTTGAAAAGAAATATATAATCGCTCTAAGAAGACAACAAATATTTGGAAATTTATTAAATGTGTGAAATGAACAACATGTGATTCTCTTTGACACAGAATATCCCACTCCAACGTCTGTGTACAAGGCCAACAATGTATCACATTTTGTTTCATGTGTTATATATTGCTTGTTTTTGTTTTCCCTCTAAGGCTTGGGAAATATTTTTTGACAGGTGCACGAAGTGTATCTTATAATAGAATACGGTTATTATTGAGATCCCACATTCTAATAATTCAGATACAAGAAAAGGTCATTTGTAGATCACATTCTGGTCAGACTAATTGTTATAGTAGATTATCAAGGCAGCAGGAATATATCACCAAACACTTAATGGCGACCTTAAATACCGTCTTCTTAAATCCCACGCCGTGTTACATTAGTAATCATATCTGTTTACAACCTTTGTCTCTTGTTTCTGGTACTGATGATTATCCATGCCATGACGTGACATCTCCAGCATATTCTCTTTAGTCGTGTATGTGTCCCCCATGCCATGACGTGACATTGTCCAGCATCTTCACTATTGTCGTGTATTTGTCCCCCATGCCATGACGTGACATTGTCCAGCATCTTCTCTCTTGTCGTGTATTTGCGAATTTGTACATTTAAACTGATAATATATCGTTATATGGGACTTCCCAATTGGAGAGAATGACGATATATCGCCATACTAGGGTCACCGTGTTAATTGTTTTGTTTCTTTGCATCATACTGATGTCCCATGGCAACATGTGGTGGCGGTCATGCTTCGCCATCTCACTCGATTGTCAGAATCTTCGATCAGCTCTGTTGTCATATCTCCATTATGCTATGTGGCTAGACCGTCAGATATGCTTTGGCCGAGCTCTTTCCCATAAATCTTGCCAATTGTCAAAATGTTGTCCTACAGTTTATTTATTTCATAAACATCTCGACCGTCTAAGTTTAAATTGATTAATAGAAAATTAAAACATAAATAGAAAAAAGTATCGGTGTCAAACGTTGTTAGGCCATTACACATGCTCCTTGACAACTTCACTTCAGATCGTGAAGGACAGACACACACTGCATTTCTGGCGTCTGCCTTTTGTCGTGGCTTGTTTTGTGTCTAATTAAGGCTGTAGCTGTCTCGTGACCGTTGGCCTGAGGTTATTGTTGTTGTTGCTTTGTGCTCACTTGTAATAAAGAATCCTGCTAAATACAAACATATATCTTCATACGTGTACCAGTCTGCACTTATATGTCTCATACAGAGAATCCCAACACGGTGCACGAACTTCTATCGCCGGCGAGGACCACACGTGTGCAACATAACAGTGGCACACCTGTTCCAAGAAACAAACCATAAACACGTTGACCCTTGTTTGGCGATATATTGTATTTTTGTTGGAATGGGAAGTCACATATGACGATATATTATCATGTGGCAGTTAAAATTGGCAAATACACCACACAAGAGAAGATGCTGCAAAATGTCACATCATGCTATGAAGGACAAATACACGACCTAAGAGACGATGCTGGACAATGTCACGTTATGGCATGGATGACATATACATGACAAGAGAGAATTTGCTGGACAATGTCACGTCATTGTATGGAGGACAAATACACGTCAATAGAGAAGATGCTGAAGAATGTCACGTCATGGCATGGAGGACAAATACACGACAAGAGAGAAGGTTCTGGACAATGTCACGTCATGGCAAGGGGGATCATCAGTACCAGAAATGATTGGCAACACAAGAGACAGATGGTTGTAAACAGATGGGATTACCTATGCCACAAGTCATGGACTATAAGAAGAAGGTGTTTTATGTTGGTATTTAGTATTCGGTGATGTATTCCTGCTGAGTGGATTGTCTGAGCTAACAAATGTTCTCGCGTGTATGTGACTTACACATTGTTTTATCATGTAACGGAAATAATCGTACGTTGGAACTCAATAGTTATCGTATTCTGTTAGAGGTACATTTCATGAACCTGTCAAAAGTAATATGCAATCCCCAAACGTTAATGCATTGTTTTCCCCTGCGTTTCCATCCTGTTTCAGGATATTGCGGTCAACATCAGTATCTTTCAGCTGTATGTTGATTCCTAGGCTAGATTACGCTCAACAGCACGCCACGACTTTCTGCGTGACCGGCTCCATACTCTCATAAGTCACTGGTGCGACTCCAACCGCTTCCAAATCTCGTGCACTCACGTCAACCACGAGAGTATTCGGGATTACGGAGAAAGCTGCTAACTCCTCGGCCAGGGAGCCGGCAAACGTTAATGTATGTAACATGAAATATAAGTTGAAA
Organism: Cepaea nemoralis; assembly: GCA_014155875.1. NCBI lineage: Eukaryota > Metazoa > Mollusca > Gastropoda > Stylommatophora > Helicidae > Cepaea > Cepaea nemoralis. Next base: position 175,604 of record JACEFZ010007794.1, read on the forward strand.
CATTGTGTGGCCTTATACAAAGACTTTGGATTATGATATTATGTGTCAAAGAGATTCCCATGTCGTTCGTTTCATACATTTAAACGCTTTCCAAATATCTGTTATCTTCTGGTAGTGAATAGCTACCTTGCACTAGCAGATCCCAAGCTGATTATATACTTATAGTATACTTAAATAAACATACTTCAGATATTTCAAAACAGAAGTTATTATTGTTGTATCCCTTTGTTGCTTATACAAACACCGGGAATAATACTTCCGGTTTCAAGATGGCGACGGACGGTCGGGTTGTTTTGTGATCGTTAACTTTTTCGCGTAGGAGATGGATTTATTCATCTCTTGCGTGTAATTTGTGTGCCAGGATGTAAAACCAGGAGTTTCTACTCAAGATCTGCGCGGATGCTACGGAGTTCGTGCATCGAGCGAAGCAATCCTTGAGTGAATTTTAGCAGCGTGTGTGGTTTCTGTGTATTTCTGTGTATTCGGTTTTTCAACATGGCGGAACAACGTGTGTTCTCCGAGCGGTCAGCAGTCAACCTAACGAGGCGGCGTGGATGCCGCGCAGGCATACAGAAGCAAGGTAAGCGTGGTGGTTTGAGACGTTTTAGACTCAAGTGTCATCGTCTAGGACTCAGGAATATCCGTATTCTGAATTGGAACTGCGCCAGCGTAAAACAACGGGGCTCTATTTTAGAAACCCTGGTTTACAGGAACGATATTGCAGCACCCTAGGAGACGAGACTGGGCGATCAGCTACTCCGAATTGCCCCCTTCAAATGTTTCTACAACAGACGACATCTGGGAATGGTGATTCTCGTTTGCGACAGCATGGTGGCTTCACAGCTAGACATGTCCAGTTGGGACAGTGACGATATACAAATACAGGCGTTGAGAGTTCATTCCACTATACCATTCGTGTTGGTTAATGTTTATGCCCGCAATGCGAGTATGGACGCCCAGAAGTGGCAGTGCTTAAGTGGCATATTAGGTCACGAGAGAAATGTTATTTTCTGTGGCGACTTCAACGCTAAAGACAGATCATGAGGAAACATTTCCTCCAATACACAGGGAGAGGAGCTCAAGACTGCACTTGAAACCATTGACCTGGTTTGTATCAACAATGGCTGTGTCACCAGGACAGCAAGCCGTCCAGGCGATGAGGACAGTGCTATTGATATGGCGCTGGTTTAACCTTCACTCACTAAAGTGTGTAGATGGGGTATCCTAGGACACCACGGCAGCGACCACCACCCTTGAAGCATATTGGCGGAGAAAGGCAGAACCAGGCAGCAGAAGCTAAAGGTAAAGACTTTCCAGTATGACAGTACAGGGCAAGATGTGGTGAGTAAAATAAGACGTGACAAGCGCAGAAAGCTTCAGGGCAGGAACAAAAGCTGGGAGCAGCCACCTTGGTGGAATTTCGAGGTGGAGAAGGCTTGAGTGGATAAGCGTAGTGCTGTAAGGAGATGGCAAAATGCCAAGAAGAACAGAGCTGGTCATCCTAGTCCCTGCATGCACTTAGAAAGAGAGATACACACAAAAGTAAGCCATTTCAAAAAAACTGGTCAAGGTGGTTAATAGCGAAAAATGGGCAGAGGTGTGTCAAAGCGTAAGCACAGACAAGTCACTGAAATTGTTCTGGCGACTACATAAAAGCATGAGTGGTGTAGTCAAGAATAAGAGCATTTCTGACTTCTAAGGTGCTGACCTCATCTGGCAGAGGACTGACGAGGACAAGGGCAAAGCCCTCTTTGAACGCTTTCTAGAGCAGAGCAACCAGACAGACATGGGAGGCCGAAATCTGGCCAAGGAGGTCACCTCAGATAGGTGCAAGGCCCATAACACTTCGGATGAAGTCACAGTAACAGTGAAAGAAATCAAGGCTGTACTTCGCCGATCAAAAAACAGCGCTCCAGGGCCTGATGGCATAAGATACGACGACATCAATAGGTGTACCGACAATGAGCTAGAGAAACTAGCAGACATGTACAACAACAGTATAGAGAGTGCTAGCATCAAGGAGGAGTGGTTACACAGCTATCTGATTCCCTTGCCGAAGGCTGACAAAGACCACAAAAAAATTCAGGGATATCGAATTATAACCATGCAGAATATAATAGGCAAGCTGCTGGGGAAGGTAATTGCCAGGAAAATAGCAAGCCAGCTAGAGAGGCAAGGTGTTTTCCCACCTACCCTGGGTGGGTACCGTCCAAAAAGAGAAACCTGGACCAATGCAGCAGTCTTTGCCCATGATGTCTATGAAGGTTTCCACTCAGGCATTGAAACCTTTGCTGCAGCGATTGAGCTTGAGGACGCATACAACAGAGTACCATTGGATTTTTTTAAACTTCAGCTTCTTGAACTAAAAGTAAGTCGATTCCTCCTTAGTTGGATCGCTGCAGCCCTCTTCCAACGGAAAGTATATTTTAGATGTGGCAGTTGGACTTCGGAACCAACAACAATATATCCTGGCATACCACAGGGATCACCATTATCTCCGGTACTTTTCAACGCCTACACAGTGAGAATCACCAGTGAGCAGATCACTGGACCTGGCAGGACATTGTCATATGCCGACGATGTTTTAGTGTATCGTCAGGGCAAGGATAGAGATCAGGCTGCTGTGGAACTGTAAACCGAACTCAAACGCACAAGTACTTGGTGTGCTGAAGCTGGGGCAATGGTCAACCAAACAAAGGCAACAGTGACAATGTTCTCTTTGAATACTCATATTGTGAACACGCCAACACCAACTGTTAATGTGTGTTCAGAGACTGTGGAAAGAAGGCAGGCAATGAATTACCTGGAGATACGTTTTGATCGAAGCCTTGCTTATAACGAGCACGTAGATAACAAAGGCCAAGCGGGGTTTGGCTGCGATGCGGTTGAGCGGCGCCATCTATGCCTCCTATACGTGGGGCTGGTCATGTCTGTTTTTGAGTATGCGATGGCGATCCTGACTTTCAGCCGTAAGCAGATAGAAAGAATGGAAAGGATACAAAACGAAGCTATGCGCATTATTCTTGGATGTACAAGAGATTCAGCATGCAGGGCGATGTGCTACCTTCTTGATTTTACAACCATTGAAGACAGATTACAAATTTGCAGAGCGCGTGCCTACCTTAGAGTCAACGCAAACACACAACATCCACTGCATAGTGAAATTAGGAAGGTGACGGGCAGGAGGTTAAAAAGAGGAAGATCTTGGATGGGTCTAACGGAAGACATTCTTCAACAGGTGTGTTCACTGGAGGATTTAGAACCTGGCGAGGAGTGGGTACAAGTGCCAACAGATTTCTGTACGTCCTTTTCAGTTTGCATCCAACTAGACAGAAAATGCAGACAAGAAAATCCGACTGCTGTGGAGGCGGAAGTACAGTCGTTGATTTTCGAGAATTCGTTAGATGTGATGTGATGCTGTCATTTACACAGATGGGTTGGTCGTCCGACATGTGAGAAGCTCAAGGGCTTTTAGTCGCGGCCGGAAGGAGATTTATGAAGGAGGACTCTGATGCTCTTGTTGAGATCACAAGTAGCCTAATTATGGAAGTCATGGCAGTAAGTAAAGCAATAAAATGGCTCGAGACACACATATTCACTAGGGCGTGTGTCCTTATCGACTCAATGAGCATACATAAGAGGATAGAGACGGGGTGGATCCGAAGAGAATGATTGCTGTCTCTGGAGCGGTCTCGGCTAGCACAGATTAGTTTCATCTTTGTGCCAGGGCATGCGGGAGTACAAGATAATGAGCGGGCTGACAAGCTCGCAGGAATGGCTAATGTGGAGGGCGGACGCACCATAGACCAGGCTGACATTCTGAATGCGCTACGAGAAGTAAGACTTTTAAGAGAACCAAGTGATGACTGCGAATCTGTAACCATGATCAGACTGCGTGAACAGCAAATTAAAAGAGGTGTGGCCAAACAAAACACTACGCAGGAAGCCAAAGAAGATTGATAAGCCAGCACAGAACCGGTGTCGTTAGCCGCTACACGCTGCAGGATTTGCTGAGGACTGGATTCGAGCATTTATGGACTGAATGGTTCGATGTGCAATGAAGATGATATTTCGACTAACTAACTAACTAAAGTAGCTAATAATTATGCATTTCGCTGTAACTGAAAAGGCTATCATGCTTCTATAAACATGTTCTCCTGTACTCTCACCTTCATACACAAAAACCAACATAAACGGACATTCTCACCATTGACCAACTGACATGCTCATTCTCTCCATAGACAAATAGAAACAGACATTTTGTTCAGCATGTTTATTAGACAGATGGACATATCTGTATCGTGGTTCTTGGTTGTTGTAGTTTACGACAGACAGTCCTGTAAGCTGAATATTTTACGCATTGCACGTATCCTGGCATTCTTGAATGGTGTCAAAACGATTCTTGTTACCCTGACATCCTCCGTAAGTAAACTCTTGACACGCTCCTGCTTGTGAGTTGTAATAATACCTACGAAAGGCAGCTTTACAAGGTCCGGGGACGGCCGGCAAATAACATAGCGATGCTGAAACAGAAATGAGGCGTTAGAGCTTCATGTTGGAACATACACAAACAAATATGTATTCATCTCATCTCATCTCATCTCATCTCATCATCTCATCTCATCTCATCTCATCTCATCTGATCTGATCTGATCTGATCTCATCTCATCTCATCATATTCGTCTTCTACCTTGCGGTGTCGAGGTGAAGTATACATAGCGGGAGAGTGCCCGCTTATGAGCTTCATGTATTCATGGACTCTATTATTCCCTGCGTCCATCGTTTACGATCTCGGCCATTTTCTCTGCTTCCCTCTGGTCTGTACATCATTGCTTGTTGTGGTATTCTGTTAGTTGGTAACCTACTTGCATGTCCAAACCATTTAAATTGCTGCCTTCTAATAAAATCTAGTGCTGCTTTAACCCCCACGTTAGTCCTGATTTCTTCATTTTTGATCTGATCTCTTCTTGATACATTAGGTATTCTTCTCATGAATCTCATTTCTGTTGTTGTGATTTTTCTTTTCTCTTTCTCTGTCATTGTCCAGGTCTGGCATTGGTAACATAGAGTTGGTAGGAAGATTGTGTTGTAAAGTGCTTTCTTAGTAGTTATTGATACACGTTTGTTCTTTAGTATTGGTGCCATTTGTAAAATGAGTTGGTTTGCCTTATTGCATCTATTTTCAATCTCGTCTTCTGAGTTGCCATTTTATGATATTATACTTCCTAGGTACTTGAAACTCTTTAACTTGTTTCAAGGGATGTACGTTTAGGTGAATAGCTGTTGCTTTTTCTTCTTTAGTACAAATATGCATTCCGCGCATGAAATGGACAGCCTCACAATCAAGCTGGTGTCATGTGTATGTACCAGGCAATCATCATCATCACATTCATCACCTTATAAGCCAAAACGCGTGGGCGTCCACCGTTTAACATCACTACGATCGCCAGACTATAGGATAATGTCTGTGTTCTTATCCATATGAGCAAGCCATCTAGGTATTTGAGATGTAACAGAAGGAACGTCTGCAGCAGGATAAAACAATACAATACAACAACAGTTGGGTTGTCTAATTCCTGTAAAAACATGAGAGATTACAAACACAGACATGTATTTATCTGTTTGCTTTAAATCTGATATTTTCACATCAGTTCTGCTAGTTGTTAGAAGCTGTCTAAGTTTATTTCTTCTACAATGCGCCAAAAATCTCGTGATTGCCTGCACTTCATTTCTCTAATCAATGTACTGTTTTCACGTGTTCCACTCTAGAAGGACTCTCTGATACGTGTTCCTACATTCTTCACAGAAACCATACTTGGACTGCCAGTATGGCTCATCTGCTTGTCTGCTTATTGTCAGTCTTTTACATGCATTCAACATTTGAACACATAAGCCTCAAATCAGTTGAAAGCTTTGAAGTGATAATTTCCATCTGTCTAAACACTACCTCACCCAGGTCGATTATTGTTCACATCTCTACACGACATCCCCAGTCGCATAACCTAACAAGATAGCTGCAGCTGTTTAATATGTTGTATATTGATTTGCATGTTTTAATACAGTATTTCTTTCGTGTTGGAGAGGACCATATGTTATATACTGTTTCTTACAATTTGATATTAAACCCAGTTTCTCATACTTGGTATTTAATTGAAGACACGCCGTCATTGCCTTGGCACATTCTCATACACACACGTCACCATTGCCTGGAGATAGCCCCCCACACACAGCAACATTACCTAGGTACATTCTCACACACGCCGACATTGACTTGGGGCATCCCCACACACACGTCAACATTGCCTAGGAACATCCCCACACACGCGTCACCATTGCCTAGGGACATTCCCACACACAAGCCGCCATTGTCTAGAAAAATTCCCACACACTCGCCGCCATTGTCTAGGGGCATTCCCACATACACGCCGCCATTGTCTAGGGGCATTCCCACACACACGCCGCCATTGTTTAGAAAAATTCCCACACACACGCCGCCGTTGTCTAGGGGTATTCCCACATACACGCCGCCATTGTCTAGGGGCATTCCCACACACACGCCGCCATTGTTTAGAGATATCCCCACAGACACAGCAACATTACCTAGGTACATTCTCACACACGCCGCCATTGACTTGGGGCATGCCCACACACACGTCAACATTGTCAGGGACATCCCCACACACACACCACCATTTCCTTGTGACATCCCCACACACACGTCACCATTGCCTTGTGACATCCCCACACATACGAGACCATTGCCTTGGGACATCCCCACAAACACGTCACTATTGCCTTGGGATATCCCCACAAAAACACGTCACCATAGCCTAGAGATATCCACACTTACACGTCACCATTGCTTAGAGATACCACCCCCCCCCCCCCGCACAAACGTCACAACTGCATAGATATATCCTCACACACAGACACAGACACACACACACACACACAGACACACTCGTCTCCATTGCCTTGAGATATTCCCACACACACGTCACCATTGCCTAGAGATATCCCCCCACACACACAAACACACACGTCGCCACTGCCTAGAGATATCCCCATACACATACGTCACCATTGCATAGAGATATCCCCCTCCACACACACACACGTCACCATTGCCTAGAGATATCCCCCCACACACACGTCACCATTGCCTAGAGATATTCCCACACACACACCACCATTGCATAGAGATATCCCCCCCCCCCACACACACACGTCACCATTGCCTAGAGATATCCCCCCGCACACACATCACCATTGCATGGAGATATCCCCCCCCCCAAACACACACAACACCATTGCCTAGAGATACCCCCCCCCCCCCAAACACACGTCACTATTATGCGTATTATTCTTGGATGTACAAGAGATACAGCACGCAGGGCGATGTGCTACCTTCTTGATGTTCCAACCACTAAGGACAGTATACAAATTTGCAGAGCACGTGCCTACCTCAGAGTTAACGCAAACACACACCACCCACTGCACAGTGAAATTAAGAAGGTAAGGGGCAGCAGGTTAAAAAGAGGACGTCGTGGATGGGTCAAGCCGAAGACATTCTTCAACAGTTGTGTTCACTTAAAAACTTAGAACCTGGAGAGGAGTGGGTACGAATGCCAACATATTTATGTGCGTTCGTTTCAGTTTGCATCCAACTAGACAGAAAATACAGACCCAAAAAAAAAAAAAAAAATCTGGCTGCTGTGGAGGCGGAAGTACAGCCTTTGATCTTCGAGAATTCTTTAGAGGATGATGCTGTCGTCTACACAGATGGGTCGGTCGTCCGACATGTGAGAAGTTCATGGGCTTTTATGTCTCCAGCCTGAAGGAGAATTGTGAAGGGGGACTCTGGTGCTTTTGTTGAGACCACAAGTAGCCTGACTATGGAAGTCATGGCAGTAAGTACAGCAATAACATGGCTCGAGTAGCAGACATTCACTAGGGCGAGGTTGCTTAGTGACTTAATTAGCATGCTCAAGAAGATAGAGATGGGGTGGATCCGAAGAAAATAGCTGCTGTCTCTGGAGCGTCTCGTCTGGCAAGGATTAGTTTAATTTTCGTGCAAGGGCATGCGGGTGTTCGAGGAAATGAAATGGCTGACAAGCTTGCAAGTAAGGCTGCTGTGGAAGGTGGACAAGCCATGGACCAGGCTGACATTCTGAATGCTCTACAAGATGTAAGGCTTTTGCTGAAACCAAGTGATGTCTGTGAATCTGCAGCCATGGTAAGACTGCGAAAACCGCAAATTTAAAGAGGTGTGGCCCAACAAGAACACTACGAGGGAAGCCAAATAAGATTAATAAACCAACACAGAACTGGTGTAGTCAATTGATACACGCTGCGGGATTTGCTGAGGAGGGGATCAGGGCACTTATGGACTGAATGGTTGGATGTGCGACGGTGATGATCTGTCGACTAGCTAACTAACAAACTAACCACACACACGTGCACACGCACACACACACGACACCATTGCCTTGGGACATCCTAACACACACATACACACACACACACACACTCACACACTCTGTCATTGCCCAGGTAATTCCCACACACACACACACTATAATTGCCTAGCGACATAGCCAAACACACGCCGTCATCTCCTCAAAAGCCAGTGAAGAGTTCCCGCCTGGCTGTTTGTCTGCGCATTGAGTTTCGCGGAAGGAGGGGGAGGGGGGCTAAGGCGAAGGAATTACAAACGCAATTAACAAACTTATATACCGAGTTCTCAACACAGATGGCAGCGATTTGGAAGCAGACTGCTTTGCGCTGGTATTCAAACAATGGTCTTAGTGTCGGCATTTAGAAAACAATGGCAAACTACTGAACGGAAACGTGCCAATAAATTACAAACATTCCAAAAATTATTGGGTTGACTGTGACGTCCTATAAAGACCATCCCACTTTTTTTGAATTTCGTCCAGGTCCTCTATTAATTATTTATGAGCCAGTTCTTCCAGATACGGATACTTTATTTAGTCGTACTTTCTGCCAGATCTCGGAGAGCCTTCCCCACATCACATTTAACGTACAGTAGCTGTCTACCAGTATCAGAGAGCCTTCCTCACATCACATTTGCCACATAATAACCCTCCGCCAGATCCCAGAGAGACTTGCCTACATAATATTTATCGTACAGTAGCTCTTCGCCAAATCCCAGAGAGACTTCCCTACATAATATTTATCGTACAGTAGCTCTTCGCCAGATCCCAGGCAGCCTGGCCCACAACATATATACCATACACTAGCTATACTCCAGGTCCTAGAAGGTCCTTCCTCATATCACATTCACCATACAGTAGCTCTCCACAAGATCCCAGAGAGCCTCCCACTCATCACATTTACCGTACGTTAACCCTCCGCCAGATCCAAAAAAGCCTTCCCCACATCACATTTACCGTACAGTAGCTCTCCACCAGATCCCAGAAAGCCTTCCCCACATCACATTTACCGTACAGTAGCTCTCCACCAGATCCCAGAAAGCCTTCCCCACATCACATTTACCGTACAGTAGCTCTCCACCAGATCCCAGAAAGCCTTCCCCACATCACATTTATCGTACAGTAGCTCTCCACCAGATCCCAGAAAGCCTTCCCCACATCACATTTACCGTACAATAGCTCTCCACCAGATCCCAGAAAGCCTTCCCCACATCACATTTACCGTACAATAGCTCTCCACCAGATCCCAGAAAGCCTTCCCCACATCACATTTACCGTACAATAGCTCTCCACCAGATCCCAGATAGCCTTCCCCACATCACATTTACCGTACAATAGCTCTCCACCAGATCCCAGAAAGCCTTCCCCACATCACATTTACCGTACAATAGCTCTCCACCAGATCCCAGAAAGCCTTCCCCACATCACATTTACCGTACAATAGCTCTCCACCAGATCCCAGAAAGCCTTCCCCACATCACATTTACCGTACAGTAGCTCTCCACCAGATCCCAGAAAGCCTTCCCCACATCACATTTATCGTACAGTAGCTCTCCACCAGATCCCAGAAAGCCTTCCCCACATCACATTTACCGTACAGTAGCTCTCCACCAGAGGAGCAGCAACAGCTAATCTCTCAGTCCGTTCATTGTCACGCATATCTGCATGCTCTGGGCAGACAATCTACGACATGATCTCAGTCTGAGTCCTGTCGACCGATCAAATCCACTCCACCATGATCTCGCAGTTTCCACTTCCCACAACAAACTCACCGCATAGTATAACAGCACCCACTAGATATTGTAGTTCATGGACATACAACACAACACACACGACTGACTCTATGCAACTTACGACGGCCATGTACTACAGCTTGCAGGCAGAGAACACCCAACAACAGCACACAGAATACGGCTTTCATGTTGGTGATCACGGTCAGTGTTTGCAGCGTGGTAGACTTGTTGGCAATCAGATTCCCCGATCAGAATGCAAGTGTTGTCCGTTGTTGATCAACCGTCAGCTGGACTATCTCGTCAGTTTATATTGCCGTGCTTATATTCTATTGATCAGACACGTGCCAATCAATAACCAGTCACCTGCTGTGGTTACAATTGATTTGTTTATACATACATGTTACAATTCAATGTTTATGTGCAGCCAACATGGTGTTTGCTTACCAAACTCCGTTGTGTATCACACACCATAATCATCATCATTATGGGTCATGCCGGTACAAGTTGGCGATCATGTCTCGCCATCTCACTCCAATACAATAGTCGTGTATCAGGTCAGTGTTCTTGTCTTGACCATGCCAGGTGGTCAAGCCATCCAGATATACATTTCTCTGCCTTCCTCTTGTTCTTTTCCCTTCAATCTTGCCAGTTGTCACCATGTTCTCCCATTTATTTCTTCTTTTAACGTGATCAAACAATTTTGACTGTCTACGTCTAATTTCTCTAATCAATTTACGATTTTCATTTATTTCTTGTAGGGCTTGGTCATTTGTTTTTCTGTCTGTCCATGGTATTATGTGCATTCCCCTCACATGCTACATTTTTGCAGCCATCGGCTGTTTTTCAGCCTGACCGCTAATTGTCCATGCTTCACATCCATATAAAAGTATAGGCTCTATGTAGCACCTCAACACTCTTTTGCTGGCAGCAATTTACATTTTTTTTATTGGTCAGTATGTTTTTAATCATGCAAAAGGCTACCTTCGGCATGACGACTCTTGTTATAATGTCTTCAAGGCATGTCCCATCAGATATTATGATTGATTATGACTGTATCGATTCACTTGTTTAGAATAATACCACGTACTTGTATATTACACAGTGGTAATTTGTTCTGCCTGGCGACGACCATAATCTGTGTCTTCTTACATTTTAATGATAACCCTAGTTGTTCACTGTGTGCAGCAACCGCATCTACTAAATATTGCAGATTCTAGATTATATAGGTTTGCGTGTTTAATATATATTGTGACGAAACGCCTACAGATCGGCAGATCTCTGCATAATATCCCTTTGAAGGGAGTGCGATGCGTTGGTCTCCCTTGAAATTAATATCAATTAATAGGGGATTTCCCTAGAAACGTAGTGCGGGGCGGAGCTATTCTAGTTATTTATAGAAAAATCTAGAATGTTCCCTCAAGTGCGTACGTGGTAAAGATCTCTAAGTTCACGAGTGCTTCATGCAGCACGGGTTGGTGGAACTCATCGTGACTCTGGTTTTCTTCATGAATCATGAAAGTCACGCGGCCCGTGTAGGCGAGTGGAAGGCGCCCTGACTTAGTCGTGGTCAGTCGCCAACCAGACCTCAGCGTAGACAGATCCCAGCCAACAGGCTGATGTAATTTTGATGTCAATATTCGCGGCCAGAGCGGACATCTGCAGTCAAGTTTGTGATTGTTCAATCACAGGTTAGTTGAATACTTATTCTATTATTTAACTGTTGTCTTGATGCCGTGCCGACTTCCCCGAACGAATTAATTGCCGTCGAAAATGAGTCGTCGCGTAGCGTTACAAGTTACAGCTGGCTATCTGCATATTTAAGTAGGCTTTATCGATCAGCGATGTAATGTGTTACCTGACGGAACAAGCCGTATTCCACAGCGAGTGGTGTGTAAATAAAATAGGCCGAACGATGTGCTTTACAGTGTGTAGCAGTTACTGGTTTGGTTTATTAATTACGCATGCAAGGCGACAGTTTGTCAGTCATTACATCAACATGCTAGACGCTGTAAATAATGATAAGGTAGAGCTTATTATTAGAGATGTGTAATGTGCTTCGTGACATTAGAATTGTAACTGAATTGTTCTATCAGTGATGGTGATTTTTCGAGGAATCAAGGTGAGATCAGCCGTGGTGTATTTGCTGTGTGCAGATAGCAGTGTTATTCCGCGTAAGCAGAATGGTGTTGCATCGGTAGGATAACAGTTGATAAGAAGTATTCATGATACTATTATTACTGCTTGTTGTCATGTCCGTCCGCTAGCATGACCGTGCATGTTCCATCTTACGTTTGTCTAGGTAGCCGACTGGGAGGTAGGCCGGTACGCCCAACCTGTTAGGTTACAGGTCCGACCCAAAGCGATCGAGCATATCCGATGGTTGAACATACCCGATCGAGGGTGATGCGGCACTCCGTAATTCGAGGCCGTGGTGTCTAGATAGATCGAGGTTTGAACCTAACCGTTTCTGTCTCTAATATTCTACTCTTCGGGAACCCTGACTCGGTTCATGGAGTACTTGGAGTACTGCCGTGAAGTAGTAGTATATGAGGGGAATAACCCCCCCCCCCCCTAAAAAAAGGTGGAGCCAGAGTTTGGTAGTGGAGTCTGGAGGCTTGCTACATTGGATGACGTGACTTAAGTCGTCACGGGACAAGGTACACGGGACCCACAGTAGCTGTGGGAAAGTGTAATGGTGGATGGCCACCAAAGCTGTGCTCGACCGGCACAGGTATGACTGACCTGGAGGATAGTCAGTGAATAAAAGGGCAACTCAGGATCTGGGGCAGGGATCCCAGAACTGACACGATGGCTGTGATATGAGTTTGTTATTTAAGTGTAACAATTCATGAGTTCTCCTTGGTTAATGCTATAGTAGTGAATTATCAGGAGCATAATTCATTATGGTCATATAGTTATTAATGTGTGTAATTGATCAGTCCATGGGTTAAGGGATTGGTGAATTGATGAGTCTGTCAGGAAGGAGATGTCCGGCTGGACACCTTCTCGATACAGTAATCACTACACTGAAAGGGAAGTAGGTGTATATGTTGATTGATGATGGAAGGTGAAACAGGATTGGACTGGCACCAGGCGATAGATGCTTGACAGAGTCATACAGTCGACTCTGGTGCTAGGGGTCATTTATAGCCCAGAAGTGTTACTTGACTGAACAGGTGTGCTATTGCTTTTTCTACCATCATTATGCCTATATATTATAGTGACTAAGTAGATCTATGATGTGATGATTTCATACTCATGTTGGTAGACATGAGGAATTTCTGAGAGGCAGGTGACATGGTGGAGATGCTGGTAGTCTTTGTTGTAGTTGAGTACTCACACCAACCTCTCCGTGTTTCAGGATCTGTTATTACTATACTGAAGAAGATTCAAGAGCTTCACCATGAGCTCTATGGGCCCACTCATTCCAGTGCCTATCCAGAAGTTGATTGAGGCCATACTGGGAGTGGTCGTCTGATTCTGCGAGATCAATGTTGGAAGGAGCTGAGTGCTGAATAGGTCGGTAGGTCTAGGTTAGGACCTCCGTCAAGAGTCCGACGAGTGTCATCCGATCCTGAGAGGATCCAACACTGAAACGTCTGGTGATTCTAGCCAGTGAAGCACTGGTGACATTCAACCTCAGTGTAAACCTTGGTGATTGCAAGGTCAGGAACTTTCAAGTTGAGCCCAGTGATCATTGTTAACGGTCACCATGACCTGTGTGATATGCTTCTGGCCCGGCTGGGTTGTCATGGGACCCCATGTATAATTTGATGCTTAAATAGTGTTTCTACATTGGTTACCTTTATGAAGCCAACATGTGGTCCAGTGACCTAAGACATTGATTACAACATTGGTGGGAACACCAGAGGGACATGTGTGTTAAGGTAGTGAGCTACCTCAGTCCAACGTGGTGAACTGTTGACAGGGTATGTTAAGGTAGGGAGCTACCTCAGTCCAACGTGGTGAACTGTTGACAGTGTATGCTAGGTTGTGATTTATACCCATCGATCAGGGTAGTTACATGAGACTGTGTGAAGATCTATTGGTCCAAGGACATGGAAATAAGGTGAAGTGTTTAGTCACCTGATAGACTTTGCCAGTGACATTTAGTGTTCGTGTGGAGCAACCGCTCATTGTGTAGGTGACATATCAGTGTGTGGGTCACTTAAGAGATAGAAGAGTGACCAGGCTCTTGTGTATTTTGAGACGGTGCTACATGTACTTTTTTTTGCAAGTGGGAGACCGCTAATGTTCTAGGGTCGGCCCAGACTTCATCAGGAGTGTGACGAGGGAAATAGTACGACAGCAAGGAAGGATCCTTGTTCATCGGTGCAGTGTCAGTCAGGCAGTGGTACTGCGCTTGATCAGCCCGTGATTGGTTCTCTGTGTGAAGAGGGAACTTTGGAGAGGCAGCAGACCTTGGAGTTCCAGTCCACTGGAGGAGCCTGGGTGAGTCGCTACCACGACTGGACAACCGCACGAGCTATCGTCCGCCTTCATGATGAAGAATACTCATCTGCATAGCTGATCTTGTACATAGTTCTTCTAGTCTGGCTTTCAGCCATCCTTCTCTGTGTTGTGGTTGACGTAGTTCAGAATTAAATTTTTGTTCTCTTAGCTATGACTTTGTGCAGTGATTTGACTGGTGTCTGGTCCGATCCCCCTTGGGGTTTGGAACCCTAGGTGAGGGAGGGGAGGTTCAGCTGTCCCGGCTTGTGTGGGGCCTGGTAGATGTAGAGTGCTATTGAGGTGGTTGGAGCAAAGGCAGGGGATAGTATCTATCGTGGCAAACCAGTCCAAGCCCCGGCGGTCTTGTCACATATATATATATATATATATATATATATATATATATATATATATATATATATATATATATATATATATATATATATATATCCGGTCTCTCTAGTTTAGGAATTAGCGACTTTCTACGTAATCTCCGTATATCCACGTGAGAAACGTAACTTGCGCGAGAATCGGTAGCGGGTCTCGCCGCGTTTGTAACTGTCGGGGTATGTGAGCCGGCCGCTCAGAAAGCAATGGAAAACTAATGAGAGAGATCGTGCCAAGAAATCAAAAATCAGCTGAGAGGTGCTGATGGTGACAGCGATGTCCTCTAAAGGATATGCCAAAAAGAAATTATATATATATATATATATATATATATATATATATATATATATATATATATATATATATATATATATATATATATATATATGTATGCAACGAGAAACAGTGTGTTAGGGTGCTACATAGAACCTATCCTATTGTATGGATATGAAGTGTGGACTATGAACAGAAAAGATGAAAACCATCTGATGGCTGTGGAAGTGTGGTTTTGTTAGGAAAAAGCAAAGAATGCCATGGGCAGACAGAAAACCAATGAAAAACCAAGTCCTACAAGAAACAAATGAAAGGCGTAAACTGTTTAGAGAAATTAGAAGTAGGCAGTCAACATGTTTGGTCGGAGAAATGTTCGGTTCAATAAATACACTTCGGAGAGCAGTAGTGTGTGTTGTAGTGTGTGTTGTAGTGTGTGTTGTAGTGTGTGTTGTAGTGTGTGTTGTAGTGTGTGTTGTAGTGTGTGTTGTAGTGTGTGTTGTAGTGTGTGTTGTAGTGTGTGTTGTAGTGTGTGTTGTAGTGTGTGTTGTAGTGTGTGTTGTAGTGTGTGTTGTAGTGTGTGTTGTAGTGTGTGTTGTAGTGTGTGTTGTAGTGTGTGCTGTAGTGTGTATTGAGTTGATGAACTGTGACCTCTGACACGGGTCATACTATAAGTCTGTTACAGTGTATGAAGTTGGCCACGTGATGACGTAATGACTTTCATAAACGAGAATGGGACTTACACACTCGCTCTGTTACACCGTAAATTGATTCGAGACATTAGGCGCAGACAGATACGATTTATGGGGCACATTTTGAGGATAAAGAAATTGGAAAGTTTATTGACACTGGCAGGACTGCTGGGAAAAGAGCAAGTGGAAGGCAGATACAAAAACATTTGGTTGGTCTGGCTATATGGTATAGTCGAGACAAGACCACAGAGCTGATCCACGACCCTGGCGATAGTGTCATACTTCAATATGGTACAGGTGTTATGATCGATGTAACTATTATGTTGGACCATCAGAGTACACAAACACTTACCATTCATCATTCATCATCATCAAGTGTCATGCAAGCTGGCGTAGGCGTTCGTGCCTGTCCAAAGATTTTGGTGTTGATTTTCTGGATCAACTCTGATGATGATATTCCTTCTTGCCAGTCTCAATACATCCAGCATCATTTCTCTTGTTCTGCCTCTACCTCTCTTCCCCTCGATCTTTCCAGATGTCACGATGTTCTCCAATGCCTCTCTTCTCATCACATGAGCAACGAAAGCTGTGTGTTTCATACTTATTGTTGTTTATAATGTCCTAGCTTCATTAACCTCTTTCATACAGTCGTTGTTAGATACTTTGGCAGGCCAAGGAATTCGCAACATTCGTCTCAGGAATCACATCTTTGTTTCTTCCAAGTGCTCCCTAAACTGTTTATTTATATTCCAAGATTCACTGCTATACAGCAAAACATGTTCCATATAGCACATCAGCACATTTTTTCTTACATTCAGTGATAGCCCGATAGCCACTTACTGCATAAGAGTCATTTTCTTAAATGCAGCTTTTGTTTGCTCTTTCCTGCTTTTAATCTCTGTTGTGCGTCTTCCATCTGATGTTATAAATGCATTTTTTTTTGCATATCCTTTTACAGGACATCGCTGTGAACTCCAGCATCTTTCAGCTGTATGTTGATTTCTTGGCGCAGATTACGCTCAGTAGTTTGCCATTGCTTTCTAAGCGGCCGGCTCACATACTCCGTAAGTTACCGATGCGATTCGAAACACTGCTGATTCTCACCGTCATCACGTTACCCACGAGAGTATACGCGATTACGGAGAACAGTCATAACCTCTAAGCCACGAAGCCGGCATAAATGCATCTAGGTATTTAAAATTATCCACTTCATTTTACCATTACGTTAATAACAAAAATGAACCAACAGAACTTGTGGCGTTCACTTTCTGGCTAGTTGTGGCCAACCATGGGCCATTTAGAGAGGTTGATGTACCGTGTGTCTACATGCTGCGGTTGTCTCTCGTACAGTGACACATTGTGTCTTAGTCGTGTTCTATCTCATCGACTGTGCAACACTGCTCCTTTTTGTGTCTGATATTCTGCCTGTCCTTCTTTTTGTCGTTATTTCTATCACTGTCATTACTTTTCTTCTCAACCAGTTACACGAGAACAAACCCGTTGACACACAGGCAGACATACACTTGACTGTGCTTTGTCCTACAGAACTATGATAATACAATGTCTACACATTCCATCATACATATACGCATGTCTACACATTCCATCATAAATGTACGCATATTTACTGATCATTTCTTGTTGTGCTAGAGAACTATGATAATACAATGCCTACACATTCCATCATAAATATACGCATGTCTACACATTCCATCATAAATATACGCATGTCTACACATTCCATCATAAATATACGCATGTCCACACATTCCATCATAAATATACGCATGTCTACACATTCCATCATAAATATACGCATGTCCACACATTCCGTCATAAATATACGCATGTCCACACATTCCATCATAAATATACGCATGTCCACACATTCCATCATAAATATACGCATGTCTACACATTCCATCATAAATATACGCATGACTACACATTTGTGACATGTTTGATTGAGTTGCCAGAGGACCTAGTTAGTGTTGTTCTCTGGAGATATATCTTGAATAATAAATACCAAGATAAAGGATATGATTTAGCACGTTTTGTCTAGAGGTCACTCAAATGAGCTAATCATTCCCGCAATAGCCTTTTTTTTGGAGAACATTTTTCTTTGGCTCAAACCCCCACTGTGAGACCACTATGTATCTACACAGAAATTTATATAAGAAGTAAAATAGTTCACCCAAGGCCATAGAAGATCTGAACTATTAGCGCCTGTACAACTGAGGATCCCTCTCACTCAACATAATGTTGCCAGTGTGCTGTTCGTCCGTCACTTAGATCTCCTCATATATATTTTGTCATTTTGTGACCTATATCAGTTTGTCCCATTTCTTAGGGATTGTAGGACTTAATTATATGTAGACAAACAAACTTTAACAATAACTGTACATTACATCTGTTGGACAAGACATCTACATGACAGTTTCTTGACAAAAGTGGGACATACATTCACAAGGAATTGTGTACACCAGCCATTGTACAAGACTTACATCATAAGAGATACTTGACAACATCTATACAAGACTTTTCACAATATATATAATCAACCACAGCACTTAAGACAGTCACCAGAGACAACACTTGACAGCAACTGTACAAGAAATTCACTGGGGACATGTACTTAAAACACTGGTTCCTGGAATACACAATTTATTGAGTTGATGGTGAGTCGAGTGATAACCATTGTCTCATCTCCTGTCATGTCAACACTTCAATTATTGCATAGAAAATGCATAAAATATGTCACACATGCAGGTTGATAAACAAGATACAACACCTCCCCATTACTCCACCACCCAATAATAAACTTTCCTCCACCTCTACTCTCTAATTACCACTACACCATTGACTTTTATCCTTTCCTCTACTGTTAATGAGGGACAACCAAGATGAGCCATAACCTGGGGCAAGCATAGGGACGTTCTGCTCCACTGGTCTGTTTAATCCTTTTAGCACCTATGATGGTGTTGGACAGCTCAGGTTGCAGTTTTCCCCCATGATGATTTTCCAAGTCTGACTAATTATCCCCTACTGTCACAGTTTGAAGAAAAGTTACAGCCTTGTCTTTCACTGGTGCGTTGACTGTTTATGAAGTTGAGATTTAGGACTTTGCTCTCCTTTTCCTGTAGAGGAAGATCTAAGATACAAATATGCCCCAGTCTTCTTCCTTCTCAGTCTATCTCACGTACTTTCCAAGTCTTCATTCTGAAACACTGTGTGAGCACCAGTCTGGAGATTAACTAAGATAAGTCCTAGCTAAACAATCCATTGTCCCAGTCATTTCACCAGATTTCTTGAATGAGGGTAACCACCATAGACTTGTTGTTTAGTTCTCAGATGACATTTGATTGATTCAAAGATCACTGTCCAGTTCACCACATTGGTAGTGCTTCAGATTGTGTTATTCTCCCATTTATGCATTCAGCTGTTAAAGAGCTGAGAGAAAACTCTTCTTGATATTCCCACATTTTGATAGGGATTCACTTCTGGATCTAGGACTTCTGTTTAGTTGTCCCAGATGATATATGGATGCCTCTCCTCCATCTTCCTGTTCTCTGTCAATATACAAAATGGCACAACATCTCTTTACATGTGTTAAAAGATGATGTTATCATACATTAACATACACAGATGGAGATGGGGAAGGTTAAGGTTGATGATGTAGTGAATTTCACTGTGATGCACTGTGGTAATCACAAGACCATATGCTGAGACAGGGTAGCTTAACACAATTACAAGCATTTATGTGGTCTTATTTCCACCATGTTTGAACCACAGTAGACCTGGGCACAAGGAGGACCAGACACAGTACAGCAATCATTGTGACATAGCAACATGGGACAGGCATTGTGAAGGGAAATGGAAAATAGGCATTTACAACTGCAATATGCATTATGTATTAACTAATGGCATTTACCAAATTAGCAGTCCAGACATCCATTCTAATGGCTGTGATGTTGGTGCATGAATGTCCTATTCCATATTCACTCACTCAGCAATGCCAGACCTCACCCCCTCTCTCAGACAGACCTGACTCACAGGTACATCCTCTTTATCATCATCATGTGCTCTTTCCCCACTGAGTAATTTTCATGTCTACTACAGTAGGTAACAGAAGCTCAATTGCGTACACAATTGTTCACATATGCACCAAGCACATATGTGGAAAACATGTTTAGTCCTTGTAAGTTTGCATGAGTCATACATTATATTCAGCCAACTAAGACACAGGTTCACACACCTATGGTTCTCTTAGGAACTAGTTTATATGAACCATCCAACAGTAGAGGTAACAGTGTAATACTTCAAAGAGAAATGGTATTAATTCTCCTGAGCATAATGTAGCCACCAGACATCACATGGACTTAGCAATTCTGGCGTGCCATCACCGTCCTGTTTACATATGAATATTTGAAGCATCTTTCTTTCTACTAATGTGAGAGGCTACTTATCAAAGCATCAGCTCATTCACTCCAACATTCTCAGCGTTTTACAAAGGAACTTGTACATGTTTACATCACCCATTCTAATTCAAACTGCCATATGTTAACTCGCGAGAGCAAAGGTACAGTTGATTCAAGAATGAGTCATCCTAGGCATGAAGAATGCACAAGGGGTGTGGGTTTGCGAATTTGCCTGAGTGTACTATACATTCATCAAGCATACGCAACCAGTCACAACAAGGGATTAATATGCACTTGGAGTATACAGCGTGAAAGACATGTCAAGGTTGAAGCCGCGGTATTCAGAATACTGGCGCACAGAAGTTAGGTTTTCCACTTTCACATTTTATTCATAAAATACTCTTATATTCTTCTCATTCGTTCACTAGGCACAACTACAACATAAAAGTATGTTTTAAAGTGGTA
Source organism: Cepaea nemoralis (assembly GCA_014155875.1). Lineage (NCBI taxonomy): Eukaryota > Metazoa > Mollusca > Gastropoda > Stylommatophora > Helicidae > Cepaea > Cepaea nemoralis. The sequence goes on from JACEFZ010007794.1 coordinate 196,477, forward strand.
CCTGTTGTCCAGAGAACAATATATTATCAGATCTTTAAGGGCATTGTTGGGTCATCACATCACACTAGCGAACGCTCCCGGTGAAATCCCCGCTCAACTAATTAGATTTTAAAATATGGCCCAGGAATAGCGTGGGCTCATTACTGATTAGCCAATGAAAACCCAGCGCATACCTCTGCCCTCCCCCAACTCGTTCTAGAACATACGATCTAATAATAGCCCTTCTATTTGGGATGGTCCCCGTTAAGACTTAAAGTATCTTTATGAATATGTCGGGCTGGGAATGGGGATTCTGTTCCATCATGCTACAACATTCTATCATAAATATACTCATGCCTACACATTCCATCATAAATATACGCATGTCTAAACATTCCATCATAAATATACGCATGTCTACACATTCCATCATAAATATACGCATGTCTACACATTCCATCATAAATATACGCATGTCTACACATTCCATCATAAATATACGCATGTCTACACATTCCATCATGTATAAGAAAAATATTTACTGATCATTTCTTTTTGTGCTAGCTCGCTCGCCTTGAACTCAAGCATGGTCCATGCACACTATTTATAGTAGCACTAAACTGAATGTTACGTGTGCATTTGCTTTCCTTATTACCTGTGTCTCTTGACATCAGGCTAACCCCCTCCGACTTCAGAGGTAATGAACATTTAAATGATAATCATGGTTCTTTTACTCACGATGAAAGATCGTGAACAAATACAATTACTTGTCAGCGGGTGGTAATATTGACTGAACAGAAATGTTGCGGTGTTGTATCATTCTTTCCAGTCTACACACCAGCTGGCAGGTTAGAGCAGGCCGCAATATTAATGTCTAATCTAAATACATCTATGCATCACATTTGATAAAATATCAACTGAAACGAGAAAAAGAGTGTTGAAGTGCTACATAGAACCTGTACTTTTCTATGGATGTGAAGCGTGGACACTGAGCAGTCAAGCTGAAAAACAGCTGATGACTGTGAAAATGTGGTTTCTGAGGAAAATGCAAAGAATACCATGGACAGACAGAAACACCAATGAACAAGTTCTTCAAGAAACAAATGAAGATCGTAAACTGATTAGAGTCATAAGACGCAGACAGTCAACATTTTTGGGGCATGTTATGAGAAGAAATGACTTGGAAAACTTGGTGACGACTGGCAAGATTGAAGGAAAGAGACCAAGGGGAAGACCAAGAAGTAAATACCTGGATGGATTGGCCACGTGGCATGGTCGAGACAGGAACACGGATCTCATCCACGACTCTGGTGATCGAGTGAGATGGCAAAATATGACTGCCCACGCTTATCGGCATGGCACGTGATGGATGTATGGATGGAGAGTACAATGCTTCTATCTAGCTGACCCGGCCGGCTTCGCCCAGTCCCTGGTGGGAAGCATCTCATTTAATTCATATAAGTAGTCAAACAAGTTCTCGTTCCCGTTACCGACTGTCTGTCTGTCTGTCTGTCTGTCTGTCTGTCTGTCTGTCTGTCTGTCTGTCTGTCTGTCTGTCTGTCTGTCTGTCTGTCTGTCTGTCTGACCCGGCCCGGCATCACCCATCTCCTGGTGTGGGGCATCTCATTTAATTCATATAAGTAGTCATATAAGCTCCCGTTCCCGTTCCCGACTATCTGTCTGTCTGTCTGTCTATCTGTCTATCTGTCTGTCTGTCTGTCTGTCTGTCTGTCTGATCCGGCCCGGCTTCGCCCAGCCCCTGATGTGGAGCATCTCATTTAATTCATATAAGTAGTCATATAAGTTCCCGTTCCCGACTGTATGTCTGTCTGTCTGTCTGTCTGTCTGTCTGTCTGTCTGTCTGTCTGTCTGTCTGGTCTGTCTGTCTGTCTGTCTTTCCGTCCCTCTCTGGCTGTCTGTCTGTCTGTCTGTCTGTCTGTCTGTCTGTCTGTCTGTCTGTCTGTCTGTCTGTCTGTCTAATCATTTATTGGTTGCAGTTAGACCAACCTTAGATAAACGAAGACCAACTTACAAAAAGCATTAGAAAGAGCACTTGAAAGATCTTTACATCTTCCCCAACAATTAACTTGGGTAAATGGAGCGGCGGCAGCAGAAGAAGAAAAAGGAGGAGTAGGAGCTGGGAGGAGGAAGAGGGAGGTGGAGGAGGGAGGAGGAGGGAGGAGGAGGGAGGGAGGAGGAGGAGGGAGGAAGAGATAGGCGGAAAGAGAAGGAGGAGGGAAGAGGAGGGAGGAGGAGGAGTAGGGAGGAATAGGAGGGAGGAGGAGGGATTAGGAGGAGGAGAGAGGAGGAGGGAGGAGAAGGAGGTAGGAGGAGGGAGGAGGAGGGAGACGAGGAGGGAGGCGGAGGAGGGAGGAGGAGGAGGGAGGAGGAGGAGAGAAGAGGGAGGAGGAGGGAGGAGGAGGGAGGAGGAGGGGGAGGAGGAGGAGGAGGAGGGGGAGGAGGAGGAGGGGAAGGAGGAGGAGTATGGAGGAGAAGGAAGAGGAAGGAGGAGGGAGGAGGGGGAGGAGGAGGGAGGAGGAAGAGGGAGGAGGAAGGAGAAGGAGAAGGAGGAGGAGGAGCGAGTAGGAGGGAGGAGAAGAATGCAGGAGGAGTAGGGGGAGGAGGAGGGAGGAGGAGGAGGGAGGAGGAGAGGGAGGAGGAGGGAGATGGAGGAGTAGGAGGGAGGAGGAGGAGAGAGGAGGAGGAGGGAGGAGGCGGAGGGAGAAGGAGGAAGGAGGAGGAGGGAGGAGGAAGAGGGAGAATGAGGAGAAAGAGGAAGAAGGAGGAGGGAGAAGGAGGAGGGAGGAGGGAGGAGAAGGCAGGAGGAGGAGGAAGAGGGAGGAGGAGGAGGGATGTTGAGGGAGGAGGAGGGAGGAGTAGGGTGGCGGTAGAGGGAGGAGGAGGGAGGAGGAGAGAGGATGAGGAGAAGGGAGGAGGAGGGATGAGGAGGAGGGAGGAGGAGAGGGAGGAAGAGAGGGAGGAGGATGAGGTAGGAGGAAGAGGGAGGAAGAGGGAGGAGAAGGAGGAGGAGGGATGAGGGGGAGGACGTAGGAGGAGGAGGGAGAAGGAGGGAGGAGGAGTGAGTAGGAGGAGAGAGGAGGAGAATGGAGGAGGAAGTAAGAGGAGAGATTAGGAGGAGGGAGGAGGGCGAGGAGGTAGGAGGAGGAAGAGGGAGGAGGAGGGGGAGGAGGTGGAGGAAGGAGGAGGAAGATGGATTAGGAGGGAGGAGGAGGAGGAGAAAGAAGGAGGAGTAGGATGTAGGAGGGAGAGGAGGAGGAGGATTATTACGCATATGCTTGTAGATAACTGCAGCGAAATGGTGGGTCTGTCTGTCTATCTGACCCGGCGTGGCTTCGCCCAGCTCCTGGCGGGTAGCGTCTCATTAAATTCATACAACAAAACAAAAGTAACTTAAAAGAATGTCCTTCCACACACCATCCATTATTTTTAATGAAACCTGTTTCTAATCACCTACATGACTGTAGATAACTTTTTAAGCATAAAAAAAAGCATGAGTTAAAATGTTATGCATTATGCATTATTTTTATGAAAACTTTGAAAATGCCTTAAAGATTGTATCATTATTTATTATAACTCATATGCCTGTATATAACTATAGACAAAGATTTTATAAATCTTTGAAAACCATGCAACAATATGACTATAAGGTATACAGAAAAGTTATTAAAAGTTATGCCCCTTGAAATAACTTTTCTAGAGTTAAGTCCCCTTGCGATATAGAAATTATAATGAAAAATGAAAAATTAAATAATATTAAGTAAGTAGCCGATTTCACACTAAACAAATATAACAGTTGGCAGCGCGGCAATGAGAGGAAGACGTGTAGAAAATGTCATCTCAATCGGATCGACCGTTCGCGAACGCATAAAGGACACACCCACATACAGTCTCTTTTATATATATAAGATTATCATGTACTCGCAACTCCAAACACTAAATCAAGAGAGACGAACATTCTGTCTATAGACCAACAGAAACGGACACTGACTTCAGCTTGTTTATTGCTCATAGAACATCTATAGCGTGGTTCTTGGTTGTTGTAGCTTCCTGCAGTCTCCTGAATGCTGAATGTTTTACACATAGCTCTTCTAAGTGCAGTAAGCTTCGCATACAACCTTGGTGAGAAAATTGTTTCTGTTACCACCACACCCACCATAAATAAATTGTTGACACGCCCCTGTCGCTGAGTTGTAATAATAGCGAGGTTTGGAAGCGCGACAGTTTCCGGAGACAGGTGCCGAGTAACATAACGATGCTGAAACCGAAATAAAAACAAGCCGTTAGATTTCTTTTTTGGACACATGTATAGAAACACGAGACGTGATTAGTAAGGATATTCAGCATTGCACTCCGGAGACAACCATAGGTGCTCAGTCTCCTCCTCAATATCCCCGCCAACGCAGATCAACGGATCACACCAGTTCTGTGTTGATTAATCCAAAGTCTTGTGTCCTTGACTTCATCTTAATGTCTGTCCGCTCCCTGTTTCACTCCTATCTTCCTTAATCTATACAAGGAAGCAGATTCCCAAGTTTCCGTAAAGTCATCTATTTGTCCAGCGTCTTTTATGGTGATGCAACGGCTGGACCACATATTGCTCTTCTCACCTCGATAATTGCCTAGATGGCTCGGAGAATAACCAAAGCAAATAGGATGAACAGCTAATTATGAATTACAATAGGACGTGACACAAAGACCAGGGCCACCGATAAGCATCAGCAACACAGCTCCAGCAGTAGTCTGTTGTAGCAATGCAAGAGCCGATCATGCTGGTACCCATGGGAGTACCAACACAGATGTGTCGGGTGTGCCCAAATATCTGCAATCAACACTTATGTGTTAGAAAGCAATGCGTCTAAACAAGTGTCATGTGTGAGTACCATACAGCCAATATTCATTACCATCACATCCATTATTAAATGCCATTCAAAAAAGCTTGGGTGGCCAAATTTCGCCATCGCTACCAGAATATTGGATCACTTCTTGCCCTTAGTATGCCATATGACCAATCCTTCCAGGTATTTATCTGTTTGCCTTTAACTTTATGTTTCCCCATCGGTGTTGCTAGTTCTTATAAATTGTTTAAGTTTCATTCTCCGAACAGTGTGCTCAAAATATTTGGACTGTCTGCACTTCAGTTCTCTTATCAATGTACTATTTTCGAGTGTTTGGAAGGTACTTCTATAGTATTTCAGCACGTTTGTCCCAGTACAGTCGACAGGTTTTGATTGCCGAGTATGGTTTCAATCTGGCTAAAGGCTACCATTCCATGGCGATTATTGTTCAAAGATAGTTGTAACCATCCTGCTATTTAAGATGTTGAGCATTTATTTCGATGTTTCAACACTAGTTTCCTTCGTGCTGGAATTGACCATGATTTCATTATTTTATTCTTGTTTTTTTACAATTTGATCCTAACCCTAATAGATTATACTGAATTTTTTAAGTTAAGACTGGAAATCAATACACTAATGACATTGCCACTTACGCCGCCAGCTGTTCAAAATTCTTCGAAGAGTTTCCGCTTGGCTTTTCGTCTGCGCTCTGAATATCGTCCACATCCTCTACTCATTCCTTCTAAGCCAGTCCTTCCAGATTGATTGATTGATTGATTGATTGATTTAGGAATCGACATCACAGCATTCGGGGCATTCCCATAAGCGCTCCGTCCCCATCATCAGCAGCCAGCGAAGAGTTCCAACATCAATAGTACCAGCAGCAATCTGATAATAAGTCCGTCTCGCCTTTCCTCTGAGCATTGAGCGTCGGCCAGATCCCCTCGAAACTCCTCGCTGTCTCATTTTTGCCAGACCATGGTAATCCATTTGCTCCTCCGAGGTGTGCACGTGCTCCCACAAGGCCGCAACCACGTCTGCCTTGTCATGTATCAATACTCCACCAAGTTCTGCAGAGCCAGCCAATCTGTCCGCCTGTTCATTTCCTAGCACACCGGCATGCCCCGGAGAAAAGATTCAGGCGATGCGTGTCACCCGTGACCTCCGAAGTGAAGCAAGCCACGGAGCACGAAGCCTGCCTGTCCTCACTCTCGTCAACATGCTTTCTGAGTCAGTTACAATCACGATGTGTGTGTGTATCGTATTCGCCATCCAGCGGAGAGGTGCAGTGACTTCCTCCGCCTCCATTCTTAAGCTGGATGTTGTGGTATCATACGCCAGGCTCTCCTGCACAAAACATCGACCATTAGCTTTAGCTATGAACCCCCAGGCACTTCTCTCACCTCTTGACACCGAACCATCTGTGTAGATAATCATATCACCCGAGTGAGCATTGTCCTGAATTAGTTCCTGGATTTCCACTTCCGTGGCTCCTGCTGGCCATTCCCTGCACTCCCGGATTAATGTGATTATAACTCTGCTCAAGTCTGACTGCTCTGCTGGCACTCTGACGCACTCCTCTCCTCGTCTAATGTTCTCCAAGGGGCACACCTGTCTGATCGTATCCTCCGCCTGAGCCATCCATGATTTCCCTCTTATCAGTCGCTGACCCTTAACTGCGTCCAGCGCCGCATGCAGTGGGTGGTCTGTGTCTGCAGCTACTCTGAGGTATGCCTTCGCCTGCATCACCTTGAGCCTACCAGAAATGGATACTCTATTTAGCCGCACTTTGCAACATATCCCAGAGAGCTTTCCATACATCCCATTTATCATACAGTAGCTCTCCGCTCTGAGGAACAGCGACAGCTAATCTCTCAGTCCATCCATTGCCCCGCACTCATGATTGCTCTTGGCAGAAAATCCATGATATGATCTCAGTCTGCGTCCTGTCGAGAGATTCAAGCCACTCCACCCGGAACATAGCAGTTTACACTTCCCACAATATACTCACCGTGTACTATAACTGCATCCACTAAATGATGTTCATACAATACCGTACACATCACTGACTGTGTGCAACTTACGACGGTCTTGTCCTAGAGCTTGCAGGCAGAGAACACCCAACAACAGCACACAGAATACGGCTTTCATGTTGGTGATCACGGTCACTGTTTGCAGCGTGGTAGACTTGTTGGCAATCAGATTCCCTGATCAGAATGCTAGTGTTGTCCGTTGTTGATCAACCGTCAGCTGGACTATCTCGTCTGTTCAATTTTATTTTAGATATGTATGTTATCTCCCGGACATCGCTAAATATCACGACAACATAATACCTACCACAAATTAACGTACATCTGTGGTCTGACATTTAATTGGAAGTAATGAAATCAGAGATCACAGCAGACAATTTACGCAACGGGCGGTTTTCAGTCTGTGGCCTGGAAATGAGGCCAGCTGTCGCACATTGGGTACACGTTGCCAGATCCATTATGAATGGGTAAAATGGCACTGGACGAGAGATGTGGTCAATGTCACATCGGAATTGATATTTTTGTTTACTTTCTTTATTCCGATATTTACCTGGGTAGATCTGGAAGCGAGAGGTATTTTTGAAAAAATATTCACCTCGATTGTGAAGATAATAAATGACTTTCGAGTCGGCTATCGAAAGTGGCAGCCACTCCACCGACGCAGCTGGATAGTTGGGTATGAATACAATATATATGTATATCCATTTAGTAGCATGTCCTTTGCAGAACCTCGCTCCCATAACAACCTTCTGGAAAACTTCTCGGTCGTAAGCAAGATGTCACGCGTTCAATACACCCATCTGGAGATCATCTGCCACATCCTGCACCCATCTTCTCTTTTGCCTTCCTTTTCCTCTCTTCCCTGGCATTGACCCCTCCATTATTGTTCTCTCTAAATTATCACGAAGTTTTTAGTGACCAACATATTTCAATTTGCTTTTTCTTATCGTCTTTTATAGCCAACCGTCTTCAATATTCAGATCTTGAAGTATGGATGCATTTGTTCCTTTCTGTATCCAAGATTTTCTTAGAACCCATCTATACCATTTGTATTCAAAGGCATTTATGCGCTGTTCAGCTTGTTTAGTAAGTGACCAGGCCTCACAGACGTATGTTGCAATGGGAAAGATGAATGCTCTTAAATATCTAAGTTTTGTTTGTCTTTCTGTTGACGCCACAATTTATTCAGTTGTTTTATTCTTTGAAGAGCAACAGATATTCGTCTTTTAATTTCTTTCCCTGTGTCGCCAGTGTTAGTAATCAATGACCCAAGATATTGGAAATTTCCCACCTCCTCCAATTTTTCCTCATTAATATATATTTCTTTCTCCATATTAGTTTTTTTTTTGGTATGAATTATCTTTATTTTTGCTATGTTAAGATATAAGTTGTGATGTTCACTATTCTTTCGGGATGAGGTTATTAGTTTGTCTGTACCATTCTGTGATGTGGATAGTAATACTGCATTATCAGCTTATCGAATCTCTGGTATTTCACGACCACCGATATATTTTCCGCATATTCTTTACAGGACATCGCTGTCAACACCAGCATCTTTCAGCTGATTGTTGATTTCTTGCCAATATTACGCTCAGTAGTTTGCCATTGCTTTCTGAGCGACCGGCTCACATACCCCGTAAGTTAACACCGCGGCGAGAACCGCTACCGATTCTCGCACAGGTAACGTTTCTCACGTGGCTATACGGGATTACAGAGAGAGGCGTTAACACCTAGGCCAGGGAGACCGGCCACCGATATTTAGGAAATCACATAGCTCCTTGTTTATATCATCTCTGGCACCATTTCTGATTATAGTATGGATGTGTGTGTGTGTGTGTGTGTGTGTGTGTGTGTGTGAGTGTGTGTGTCTTAAAAACTCCGCCTAGGAGCAAAAATGGCAGAGGGCTTCTGATCTTCAGAAGGGAACTCCCTTCCCCAAGTATTTTGGGCCTCTAAGCTCTTGATACTCTTTGGGGGGGGGGGGGGGGGGGGTTCCGTCCGGTTCATGTCTCCGGGCGAATTACTCCTTCCGTGGTGACGTTCGGTCACATTAATTATCCCAGATGTTACGCTTGTCCCTTCACTGTTACCTTGTCTACTCTCAAGCCTTCCCTCCCTCGGAAGGGAGAGTCAGTGCAGCCTGTGCTTGCCCCTTAGCACGTGTAGACGTGGGGAGCCAGCTTCATCCCCCGCCACGGCCTCTGTCTCCTCCATTTGTCACCGTTGCCGTGTTCCTTCCGCGTGCCCCGTTCACGACGCCGCACTATGCTAGTAAGCCGGTTCTTCCTTTACGTTTGGACCCACCTCTTGGTCTTTGCAGCTGTCTGAATGCGACTTACGGACGATTACCGCTATATTATGGAGGTAGGACTTAGGCCGACATTTACATGGTTTCTTCTTTGCGTTCATCCGGAGTGATTTTTTCAGATGAGATTGCGGTGTGTCTGGTTAGGCACCCTCGGGTCGAAACCCTCAGGCCAACACATCCGACTTTTAGCGTGCATTTTTGACCAGGTTAGCAATCCTGGGAGACTCTCACTTTTTGTGGTACCGTCCACATCTCAGCTGGTCAAGTTGGAACACTCGAAGACTACACGGTCATCCCTCAAGTGAAGGCAGGGACAGTCCATAGCATTTTCCGCCATCCTGGGTGGCTTCCATAATTGCAGAGCCGGCACATAACGCTCTGGTGCTGGGATTACCGAGGGAATCGTCACGTCCTGCTCATGGCTGTTTTAATTCCTCACTTCAATATATTGGGCATTTCGCTCGCCCTGGGCCGTTCCTGCACAAACCAGTCAGCTCTGCGGTTGGTTTCCACTAAGCGAGTTTTCGGACATGTGCTTGTCCCTGTACCCATCAGAGCTGTTCCAGGCACGGCGGACATTCGGAAAACTACCTAGTCAGAGCTGTTCCGAACAAGAGCGGCATTCGGAAACTAGGTAGTCAGAGCTGTTCCTAGCACGAGAGACATTCGGACGAGACATTTCACTCGGACGTAATTGCGTAGTGTCAATTTTTAGTTTGCCACCCGTAGGACGACACTTCCGACTTCCGGCGGGCATTTTTTAATGAGGTTAACCTTCCTCTGATTTCGAGGCACGTTAGGCTGTTGTGATGTCGCCCACATCTCAGCTGGTCAAGATAGAACGACCAACGACATCGCTGTCGGCCCTCAATGGAAGGCAGGGGCAGACAATGGGCAGTCCCTCGCTATCCAAGGAGGCTTCCATAATTGCAGAGCCGGCACATATTGCTCCGAGACTGGGCTCACCCGAGGAGTTGCCACGTCCTGCTCATGGCTGCTTTAGTTCCTCATTTCCATGTATTGGGCATCTCGCTTGCCACTGGTCGCTCAAGTGAGCTCCAGGGGCGATCAGACTGCGGGCGACATCCACTCGGTAAGCTTTTGCTTTTGACTTTGGACCACGCAATAGGTTCGCTCGCCGTGCGTTCCATTTCGCGTTATTGAGACGTTTCTCCACTTTTATCTACACTCTCTATGAGTTAGATACAGACAGTTTTCGTAACCATTTCCTTCGACTGGGGCATTTTACTGACTTTTTGTACTCGCTCACGAGGTAGGCTACATGAGCTGCCGGCTCAGCACCTTACCTTCGTGCAGCAGTCAGTGAGAAACGGCCAGGCCATCTCATCCGGGAATCCAACATATCCCTCAGCTGAGAGCCTTCAAACAAGTGTCAGAACTGGGCATGTAGCTTGCTCAGTATCTCGATTCCAATTTTTCGGTAGGTGGATATCGGCCCGACTCTCAGATCCGAGGGTCTGTGGCTTAGAGGCGTTCAGCCTAAACCCTCGACAGAGAGCCTTAGAGTATTGTCCGAAACAAGAACTGCCTTCATGCGCCTGATTTAAACTTTTGACTGCTATCCTCAGTCTCCTGCAGAGCAGCAGGTTGTGTCTCTCTTAGTCTGGTCCCTATCCCATACGCTGTCCGATATGTAGTTTTCACCCATCGGCAAGCACATGGGGTCAACGGGACACTCAAGCTCCCCCACCACGGCAAGGTGGAGACACATCGGGGGAGATTTACATGGTTTGACTGCACTCAGATTCACCACCCGCGCTCGGAGGAAAGGCTAAAGATCTGACACGAGACGTTGAGAGTTCGTGGTCTTGGTTGAGAGATTGTTGGCACGGCAGTTACCGCTTCTAACCATATTAGTTCCGAGACTCATCCCACTTAAGGTTCCGACAATTCCATAGCCAGCACGAGACCTTTTCGGCTGCCTCACACAGTCGTTTCTGGCCGGAGTTCTTGCTTGTCCTTTAATGCCCATTCGCTTCAGCACATCAAACAAATTACGGAGTGGGAGACTAAACCTCTGGCGCTTACCTCAACTATGAATAGCCTGACGGTGTGTTCTTCCCGCCGAAGACCTGCGACTATGTCATCGTATTTCTGTAACTTGTACACATGTTGCTCCTCAATATTGTACTCGTACGGAACGGTCAGTTCAATCAGGGTTAGATGCTTGCCTGACGAGGAGTTAAGTACGATGTCAGGTCGCAAGCCAAACTTTTGAATCACATCAGGGTATTTGCCACGGCCCTTTATATCTACGGTCAGATGCCAGTCCCTCGCACCGTCGAAAACGGTATGAAGCGGCAGGTCGTCAGCTTTACAATCTTTGTGCCCTTCTCTGACGAAGGAAATCTCCATCGGCCCGACCTGTACACCTCTGTATTCGCTTTCATTCTAGCTACGTTCACAATGGCATTCAACTCAATCAAGACTTTGTTATGCCGCCAAGTAAAGCTGCCTTGGGTCAGGGCCATCTTACATCCAGACAGTACGTGTTCCGCTGTCTGGACTATTAGAGCTTTCGTACAGAGGGGACAGAACGGGTCGTTGGTTCCCCCCCCCCCCCCCACTTGACCAGGTTGGCAGCTGATGGCAAGACATCGTAGAGGGTTCGGACGATGAAACTTAAGCGCAGTGGTGTCATGCGCCAGATCTCATTCCATGTAAGAGATCTGTGCACTACCGCCTCCCATGACATCCACTGCGCCTGCTAAGCCTGTTGGGCAGCCTTTTTGACTCTGTCATAATCTTCCCCTTTGCGGATCTCCTGAACCCCCAGGTCCCTGCGTTCCTTAGTCGTCGCCTGGGACAACATCGGATCTTTGCTTTGGAAGCCGAACCCCTTCCTGTCAAATTACGCTCAGTAGTTTGCCATTGCTTTCTGAGCGGCCGGCTCACATACCCCGTAAGTTACCGATGCGATACGAACCACTACTGATTCTCACCGTCATGACGTTACCGACGAGAGTATACGAGATTACGGTGAAAAGTCATAACCTCTAAGCCACGAAGCCGGCATCAAACCTACAAGTGCTTCATATTTCATGACTCCGCTGTTGATCCGTGTTTCGTGCCTAATCTCTCTCCTATTCGTTCTCGGTGTATATCTTCGACTGGTTCTTTATTCTATATTTGAGTTATGCCTTCCAGATGTTGACCATTTAACAGTTAGCCTCTAATAATCTTGCTGAGATGATATTCGTTCTTGCCGTCCTTCCTTGATTTCTGTTGACCTCTGTCTGTCCGTTTCTGACGTCGTGGTTTCCAAGTCTACCCCCGTGCGTTCATTGTGCGCGCCGCACTTGTTGTTTTCAACTTCCCGATACTTGCTATCTGTGCGCGACACATGACATTCACATTGAACAGTGGGGAGCATTGTGTGTGATATTCATTGGCACAAGAATGGAGCATAATGGGGACGACCCATTTGCCATGAAGTTGGAACCTCCTCTAACTAATTAACTAACTAAGATCTTCCTCTTGGTCTCTTTCCCTCGATCGTGCCAGTTGTCACCAAGTTCTTCAAGTAATTTCTTCTCATAACATGCCAAATGTTTTTTGACTGTCAACGTCTAATGACTCTAATCAGTTTACGATCTTAATTTGTTTCTTCAAGGACTAGTTCATTGGTTTTTCTGGCTGTCCATGGTATTCTTTGCATTCTCCTCAGAAACAACATCTCCACAGCCATCAGATGTTTTTCAACGTGACTGCTCATCGTCCACGCTTCGCATCCATACAAAAGTACAGGTTCTATGTATCACTTCAACACCCTTTTTTCAATTGATATCTTCTTATTGGTCATTATGTTTTTCATTTTGCAAACGACTACCTTCACAATGGCAATTTTTTTATAATCTCTTCAAGGCATCTCCCATCAGATGTTGTGATTGTTCCTGGATAACTGTACCGATTAATTAGCTTAAGACTATGCCCATTTACTCGTATACCACACTGTCCTATTTCCTTCTTCCCAGTAACGACCATAATCTGTGTCTTCTTACTATTCAATTATAACCCTTTGTGACATGTTCGATTGAGACAGAGGACCTAGTTGATAGGGTTCTCTGGAAATATATCTTGAATAATAAATATACAAGATAAAGGATATGATTTTGCACGTTTTTGTCTAGAGGTCTCTCAAATGAGAAATTTATAAAAGAAGAAAAAGGTTCTCTCAAGGCCAAAAGGAGATCTGGACTATTCGCCCCTGTACAACTGAGGATCCATTTCACTCATTATACTGTTGTCAGTGTGCTATTCGTCTGTCACATTAGATCTTCCTTTATTTATTTGTTTGTGTCAGTGTGACCTATATCAGTTGTCCAATTATATCTTAGGACTTTAGGTTTCAATACTAGTAGACAAACTCAACAATAACTGTACATAACATCTGTTGAACAAGACATCTACATGACAGGTTCTTGACAAAAGTGGGACATACATTCACATGGAAATGTTTACACCAACCATTGCATAAGACATACATCATGAGAGATACTTGACAATATCTATACATTACTTTTCACAATATATGTACCAACCACAGTAACTTAAGACATTCACCAGAGACAATACTTGACAGCAACTGCACAAGACATTCTCCTGAGACATGTACTTAAAACACTGGTTCATTAATACACTTTATTGAGCTGATGGTGGGTCGAGTGAAGACCAATAGTTCATCTTTCTGCCATGTCAACACTTCAACACATACATACATAATGTACAGATATGTCGAACATGCATGCAGATAAACATGATATCACACTCCTAAATAATCCACAAACTGATCAATAACTCTCCCCCTCCTCTCTTCTTTAACTACACCACTGATTCCCTGTATCTATCATCAATTTCTTCAAGTCTTCATTCACAAACACTGTGTGAGCACCAGGCTGGAGATTAACTAAGATAAGTCCTAGATAAACAATCCAATGCACTAGTCATTTCACCAGTTTTCTTGAATGGGGTTAGCAACCAGAGACTTGTTGTTTTCGTTCTCAGATGATACTGATAATTTATGATCACTGTCTGGATCACTATAAGAATCTCTATAATCACATTAATGAATCCTTCAGAACTGTTAGCCTCCCCATTTTCATTCAGCGGTTCGAGAGCTGAGATAAAACTCTCCAAGAAATTCCTACATTTTGGATTCTAGAAGAATAAGTGTTCCATTGGGGCACAGGTTTACTTTCCATGAGCCTGACCGAGACAAACTGTAGAAAGGGGTCTTCTTTATTAAAGAGCATGATTCACTGTGCACCAAGACAGATTCACCAATGTCGACCATTCCTGCTTTCTGTTTAAAAACAGTTACTTTCATTTGACTGGGGCCAAAGGTTGTCATGAAATAAAAGCTGGCAATTCAGCCTGTGTTCATCTGTGATTTTCCCTGGATTACACTTATAGGGAGTAGTTCTGGGTCTTGAGACTTCTGGTTAGTTGTCCCAGATGATATATGAAAGGCCTCTCCACCATCCTCTCTGTTCTCTGTTGATATACCAAATGGCACAACATCTCTTTACATTCGTTAAAAGATAATGTTATCATACATCACATACACAGATGGAGATGGGGAGGAAAGGGAGGATGTTGACCAAACACACCTCTCTCTGATGTACTGTGGGTGGTATGTTTTCTTTATTCCCCCTATCTGTGGTAATCACAAGCCTATATGCTGAGACATGGGTAGCCTAAACAATTACAAGCATTTTAAGGCAAGCAGCATGAGCAAGCATTGTGACATAGCAACATGAGACAGGCATTGTGAATCAGCACATGAACAGGCATGTTGAGGAAAATGGAAAATAGGCATTTACAACTGCAATATGCAATATGTATTAACTAATGGCATTTACCCAATTAGCAGACCAAACATAAATTCCAATGGTTGTCATGTTGGTGCATGAATGTCCTATTCCATACACACTCACACAGCAATGCCAGACCTCTCCCCTTTCAGACCAGACTTGGCTCACAGGTACATCATCATCATGTGTTCTTTCCCCAATGAGTAATGTCCATATCCACTACAGTAGGTAACAGAAGCCAAATTGCATAAGCAATTGTTCTCATATGCACCAAAGCACATATGGGAAAAACATGTTTAGTCCTTGTAAATTTGCATGAGCCACACAGTATATTCAGCCGGCTAAGACACAGGTTCACACACATATGGTCCTTTTAGGAACTAGTTTATATGAACCAAACTACAGTAGAGGTATCAGTGTAATACTTCAGAGAGAATTTATATTAATTCTCTTGAGCGTAATCTAGCCATCAGGCATCACATAAACTTTGCAATTCTGGCGTGCCATACACGTCCTGCTTACATATGGATATTGAAGCATCTTTCCTTCTACTAATGTGAGAGGCTACTTATCAAATAACCACTCACTCCAACATTCTCAGCATTTACAAAGGAACTTGTACATGTTTACAACACACATTCCAATCCAGACTGCCAAATGTTAACTCGCAAGAGCAGTGTACAGTTGGGTTAAGAATGAGTCATGCTAGGCATTTAGAATGCACAAAGGGTTTGCGAATTTGCATTGAGTGTAATTTACAATCATCAAGCATACGCAACCAGTCACAACAGGGGAATGATATGCACTTGGAGTATACAGCGTGGAAGACCTGACAGGTTGAAGAAGCAGTATTCAGAATACCTGCACACAGAAGTTCTGTTTTCACTTTCACATTTTCTTCATAAAATACTCTTATATTCTTCTCTTTCGTTCACTAGGCATAACCACAACATTAAAGTATGTTTTAAAGTGGTACCTGTTATCCAGAGAACAATATTTTACTGAATCGTTAAGGGCATTTTTGCGTCCCAACATCACAAATAGCGACTGCTCCGGGTGGAATCCTGGCTCAAACTACCAGATATTCAAATGTGGCCTAGTGAATAGCGTGGGCTGCCACGTATCAGCCAATGAAAAGGCAAGCGTATACCGCTGCCTTACCCCACCGCGTTCTGGAACCTACGAATCTAAGAATAGCCCTGCTATCTGGATGGTCTCCGTTCAAAGTTTAAAGTATTTTTATGAATGTGTTGGACTGGGAATGTGGATGTCTGATCCATCATGTCACACCCTTGTTGCCCACTATGTGCAACAACCGTATCTACTAAATGTCGCAGGTCCTGTTCACACACTACAATAACAATATTGCAACCAGAGACAGTTGTCACACACTACAATAACAATATATACAGCTATAAAATATGTCAAAAACTACAATAACAATATTACAGCTATAAAATATTTCAAACTCTACAATAACAATATTACAGCTATAAAATATGTCAAACACTACAATAACAATATTATAGCTAGAGACAGATGTCACACACTACAATAACAATATTACAGCTAGAGACAGATGTCACATACTACAATAACAATATTATAGCTAGAGACAGATGTCAAACACTACAATAACAATATTACAGCTATACAATGTGTTAAACACTACAATACAAATATTACATCTAGAGACAGATGTCAAGCACTACAATAACAATATTATAGCAAGAGACATATATCAAACAATACCATAACAATATTACAGCTAGAGACATATGTCAAAGACTTGCAATAACAATATTACAGATGGAGACAGATGTCAAAATCTACAATGACAATATTACAGCTAGAGACATATGTCAAACATTACAATAACTAGTAAATTACAACAAAAAGTGTACACACGTTGATGCTCGTGGGGTCAGTTAGTTAGTCTGCTAGTCCCATAAAAGTATAGTACACATCGGTTCGTGTGGGTTCAGTTAGCTAGTCTGCTAGTCCCATAAACGTATAGTACACACATTGGTGCTTGTGGGTTCAGTTAGTTAGTCTACAAGTCCCATAAACGTATAGTACACACATTGGTGCGTGTGGGTGCAGTTAGTTAGTCTGCTAGACCCATAAACGTATAGTACACACATTGGTGCGTATGGGGATAGTTAGTTAGTCTGCTAGTCCCATAAACTTATAGTACACACCTTGGTGCGTGTGGTGTTAGTTAGTCTGCTAGTCCCATAAACGTATAGTACACACATTGGTGCGTATGGGGATAGTAAGTTTGTCTGCTAGTCCCGTAAACGTATAGTACACACATTGGTGCGTATGGGGATAGTTAGTTAGTCTTCTAGTCTCACAAACGTATAGTACAAACATTGGTGCGTATGGGGTTAGTTAGTATATAGTCCGCAAGTCCCATAAACTTACAGTAACCTGGACAATCAATGGATGGTTTGTTATATATCACGCAGATCACCTTTCCGTCTCATGCCATTTTCGGATACACGGCTGGTGTATCTGGGAGACCTGGCCTATACACGGCTGGTGTATCTGGGAGACCTTGTCTATTTAAAACTAAACTGTGCTTCTGTGATTCGAACACACGACAGTCTGGACGGCAGGCAAACGACTGGACAACCCTGGATCTTACCACACCAGCCGGACGGCAGTCAAGCGATTGGACAACAGTGGATCTTACCACACCACGAAAGCCACAACAGTATCCTTGCTACGTTTATGGCAAATACTTCAACCTAAAGTAATAACGATCACGAATGCGACATATCACTGGACATAACTGTGACAACTCACTGGATACAACTGTGACAACTCACTGGACACAATTGTGACAATTCACTGGACACAAACGTGATAACTCACTGGAAATAAATGTGACAACTCACTGGACACAATTGTGACAACTCACTGGTGTCACAATAAATCTTGGATGTCGATCGATGACAGAAAGTCGCGCCAAACGTCTACAAACAGCCGTCATTTCTTTAATATGTTGTTGATAGAGGAAGGACTATAGCACCATACGTCTGCAAGCGGCAGCCATCCTTTGATGTTGGAGACACTCTGTCTGGATGTAAGGCGGCCAGATCTTTTGTTGTGGGGACAAGAATTCTCTAGTTCACAGGCGGGCAAGACTTTTTGTTGTACGGGAAATAGGTTCCCCGATGACAGCGGAATAGACGGCGAGTTGTTTCCACCCAGTCTAAATAGGAGAGAGAAAAATATTTTCTAGACTATCTAGTGTCTAGACAGTTTTGTGACGTCACTCAGACAAAAGTATTAAAAAGATTTGGGGGTAAACAACTTTGGGGAAGTCGACCAAAAGTTGTGAAGTGCAACGGACGTGTGCAATATTCCTAGTTTGTTTCTAGAGAGAGACTATAGTGTCTATTGTTGATTTATATCGGCGGACATCTATCCAGTGTGTGATTTCATAGTCTCCATCTCAAACAGGAATAACTGGGAGACGCGGGAGGGTTCGTCTCTCGGCTGTTGCCACTGGGGAGGAGGGAGAGGAGGGAGGGGGGGGAGGGGGTGGGGGGGGAAGAGAGAGAGGGATGAGAGTACGGGGAGGTGCGAGCGGTAAATACGACTAGAAGGGGGGGGGGAAACGAGGTAAAGGTGGGTGAGGTTACGAATTTGGGGGGGAAAGTGAATTTCTATTTAGAGCCTGACGTCTTCAGTTATGTTGGTAGATGGAGGGACGGTAGAACGGGTTGAGCCTTCTCGCACTCTATCAAACACCACATGTGCCCCACCTGGGGGCCCGGGCATCCATTTTGAACAGTGGACAGACAGGAGTCTCGGCAAGCCAACAGCCCGCACAGGTACAATGTGCATAATGGTAGTAGAATATATCTCATAATGAGGTTTGCAAAGTATATAAATAGGGCCGGCCTAAATAAACAGCATAGAGCAGAGGTTTTCAATCGGGTTTCCGCGAGTGGCAGCCAGGGACTCTTCCGAAACAGACCAGCGAAATCGCCTAAATGCAACATTTCTGCCCATCTGGCTTATTACATAATGTAGGACATACACTTGGATAATGGCACAGAGTTCCCTGAGCAACGAAACATTTGCGTAAGGCTCTGCTCTAGCAGAAAGGCCGAAAAACACTGGCTCGATTAACACCTTGACCGGTAAATTATTCTGAGCTTGGGATAATATTTTCGCAATTACACAAGGGAAGATGTACAACAGAGATTAAGAGCAGAATAGGGCAGGCAAAGGCCGCATTTCAGAAAATGAAGAGTATCTTATGCAATAAGTCACTAACAATGAATGTAAGACAGAGATTGCTGAAATGCTATATAGTTAGTTAGTTAGTTAGTCGACAGATCATCCTCGTTGCACATCGGACCATTCAGTCCATAAGCGCTCGGATCCCCTCCTCAGCAAATCCCGCAGCGTGTAGCGGCTAACGACGCCAGTTCTGTGTTGGTTTATCAATCTTCTTTGGCTTCCTGCGTAGTGTTCTTGTTTGGCCACCCCTCTTTTAATTTGCTGCTCTCGCAGTCTGGCCATTGTTGTAGATTCACAGTCATCACTTGGTTCTTGCAAAAGTCTCACTTCTCGTAGAGCATTCAGAATGTCAGCCTGGTCCATGGCGCGTCCGCCCTCCACAGTAGCCTCACCTGCGAGCTTGTCAGCCCGCTCATTTCCTTGTACTCCCGCATGACCTGGCACGAAGATGAAACTAATCTTTGCCAGCCGAGACCGCTCCAGAGGCAGCAACCATTCTCTTCGGATCGACCCCTCCTCTATCCTCTTGATCATGTTCATTGAGTCGCTAAGGAAACAAGCCCTAGTGAATGTCTGTGTCTCGAGCCATGTTATTGCTTTACTTACTGCCATGACTTCCATGGTCAGGCTACTTGTGGTTTCAGTGAAAGCACCAGAGTCCTCCTTCACAATTCTCCCTCCGGCCCGAGCTGTAAAGGCCCATGAGCTTCTCACATGTCGGACGACCGACCCATCTGTGTAGATGACCGCGTCACTGTCTAGCGAATTCTCGAAAATCAACGCTTGTACTTCAGCCTCCACAGCAGCCGGATTTTCTTGTCTGCATTTTCTATCTAGTTGGATGCAAACTGAAAAGGATGTGCAGAAGTCTGTTGGCACTTGCACCCACTCCTCGCCAGGTTCTAAGTCCTCAAGTGAACACACCTGTTGAAGAATGTCTTCGGCTTGACCCATCCACGACCGTCCTCTTTTTAACCTGCTGCCCTTCACCTTCCTAATTTCACTATGCAGTGGATGCTGTGTGTTTGCGTTAATTCTGAGGTAGGCGCGTGCCCTGCAAACTTGCATTCTCTCTTCAATGGTTGGAAAATCAAGAAGGTAGCGCATCGCCCTGCATGCTGTATCTCTTGTACATCCAAGAATAATGCGCATAGCTTCATTCTGTATCCTTTCCATCCTTTCTATCTGCTTATGGCTGAGAGTCAGGATTGCCATTGCATACTCCAAAACAGACATGACCAGCCCCTCGTACAGAAGACATAGATGGCGCTGCTCACAGTTTGCTGCCGCCATCACCCGCATCGCTGCCAAGCCCCGCTTGGCCTTTGTTATCACCTGGTCTATGTGCACATTATAAGCAAGGCTTCGATCAAACCGTATCCCCAGGTAATTCATTGCCTGCGTTCTTTCCACCGTCTCTGAACACAGCATTACAGTTGGTGTTGGATTGTTGACAATATGATTATTCAACGAGAACCAAGTCACTGTTGCCTTTGTTGGGTTGACCATTGCCCCAGCTTCATCACACCAAGTACTTATGCGATTGAGTTCGGTTTGTAGTTCCACAGCAACCTCCTCTCTATCCTTACCCTGACGATACACTAAAACATCATCGGCATATGACAATGTCCTGCCAGGTCCAGTGATCTGCTCACTGGTGATTCTCACTGTGTAGGCGTTGAACAGTACCGGAGATAATGGTGATCCCTGTGGTAGGCCAGGATATATTGTTGTTGGTTCCGAAGTCCAACTGCCACATCTAAAAACTACTTTCCGTTGGAAGAGGGCTGCAGCGATCCAACTAAGGAGGAATGGACTTACGTTTAGTTCAAGAAGCTGAAACATTAAAAAATCCAGTGGTACTCTGTTGTATGCGTCCTCAAGATCAATCGCTGCAGCAACAGTTTCAGTGCCTGAGTGGAAACCTTCATAGACATCATGGGCAAAGACTGCTGCATTGGTCCAGGTTTCTCTTTTTGGACGGTACCCACCCAGGGTAGGTGGGAAAACACCTTGCCTCTCTAGTTGGCTTGATATTTTCCTGGCAATTACCTTCTCCAGCAGCTTGCCTACTGTATTCTGCATGGTTATAATTCGATATCCCTGAATTTTTTTGTGGTCTTTGTCAGGCTTCGGCAAGGGAATCAGATAGCTATGTAACCATTCCTCCTTGATGCTAGCACTCCCTATACTGTTGTTGTACATGTCTGCTAGTTTCTCTAGCTCATTGTCGGTACACCTATTTATGTCGTCGTATCTTATGCCATCAGGACCTGGAGCACTGTTTTTTGATCGTCGAAGCACAGCCTTGATTTCTTTCACTGTCACTGTGTCTTCATCCGAAGTGTTCTGG
This sequence comes from Cepaea nemoralis, assembly GCA_014155875.1. Classification (NCBI taxonomy): domain Eukaryota; kingdom Metazoa; phylum Mollusca; class Gastropoda; order Stylommatophora; family Helicidae; genus Cepaea; species Cepaea nemoralis. Next base: position 218,097 of record JACEFZ010007794.1, read on the forward strand.
GCCTTGCATCTGTCTGAGGTGACCTCCTTGGCCAGATTCCGGCCTCCCATGTCTGTCTGGTTGCTCTGCTCAAGGTAGCGTTCAAAGAGGGCTTTGCCCTTGTCCTCATCAGTCCTCTGCCAGATGAGGTCAGCACCTTGGAAGTCAGAAATGCTCTTATTCTTGACTACCCCACTCATGCTTTTATGTAGTCGCCAGAACAATTTCAGTGACTTGTCTGTGCTTACTCTTTGACACACCTCTGCCCATTTTTCGCTTTTAACCACCTTGACCAGTTTTTTGAAATAGCTTACTTTTGTGTGCATCTCTCTTTCTAAGTGCAAGCAGGGACTAGGATGACCAGCTCTGTTCTTCTTGGCATTTTGCCATCTCCTTACAGCACTACGCTTATCCACCCAAGCCTTCTCCACCTCGAAACTCCACCACGGTGGCTGCTCCCAGCTTTTTCTCCTGCCCTGAAACGTTCTGCGCTTGTCACGTCTTATTTTGCTCACCACATCTTGCCCTGTACTGTCATACTGGAACGTCTTTACCTTTAGCTTGTGCTGCCTGGTTCTGCCTTTCTCCACCAATATGCTGCAAGGGTGGTGGTCGCTGCCATGGTGTCCTAGGACACCCCATCTACACACTGTAGTGAGTGAAGGTGAAACTAGCGCCAGATCAATAGCACTGTCCTCATCGCCTGGACGGCTTGCTGTCCTGGTGACACAGCCACTGTTGATACAAACCAGGTCGATGGTTTCCAGTGCAGTCTCGAGCTCCTCCCCTTGTGTATTGGAGGAAGTGTTTCCCCATGATCTGCCTTTAGCGTTGAAGTCACCACAGAAAATAACATTTCTCTCGTGGCCTAATATGCCACTTAAGCACTGCCACTTCTGGGCGTCCACACTCGCATTGCGGGCATAAACATTAACCAACACGAATGGTATACTGGAATGAACTCTCAACGCCTGTATTTGTATATCGTCACTGTCCCAACTGGACATGTCTAGCTCTGACGCCACCATGCTGTCGCGAACGAGAATCGCCGTTCCCAGATGTCGTCTGTTGTAGAAACATTTGAAGCCGGCAATTCGGAGTAGCTGATCGCCCAGTCTCGTCTCCTGGAGTGCTACAATGTCGTTCCTGTAAACTAGGGTTTCTAAAATAGAGCCCCGTTGTTTTACACTGGCACAGTTCCAATATAGAATACGGATGTTCCTGAGTCCTAGACGGTGACACTTGAGTCTAAAACGACTCAAACCACCGCGCTTACCTTGCTTCTTTGTCCCTGCGCGGCTACCACGCCGCTTCGTTATGTTGACTGCTGATCGCTCGGAAAGAAGACGTTCTTCCGCCATGTTGAAAAAACGTAAACACAGACTGCTGATAACCACACACGCTGCTGAAAATTCACTCAAGGATGGCTTCGCTCGATGCACGAACTCCGTAGCACCCGCGCAGATCTTGAGTAGAAACTCCTGGTTTTACATCCTGGCACACCAATTACACGCAAGAGATGAATAAATCCATCCCTTACGCGAAAAAGTTAACGAACACAAAAAAACACGACCGTCCGTCGCCATCTTGAAACCGGAAGTCCAATGCTATATAGAACGCGTTGTGCTGTATGACAGTGAATCTTGGAATGTAAATTAACAAATTAGAAAGAACCTAGAAGCAACAGAAATGTTCTATTTGAGACGAATGTTGCGAATTCCTTAGACTGTAAGAGTAACTAACAACGACTGCCTAAGACAGGCTAATGAAACTAGTACACTATATACAACAATAAGAAAGAGACACACAGCTTTCTTTGGTCATGTGATGAGAAGAGAGACATTGGAGAACATCGTGACAACTGGAAAGATCGAGGGGAAGAGAGGCAGGGGCAGACTAAGGGACATGAGGCTTGATGGAGTGAGACGATGGCTTTGAGTAATATCATCAGCAGAGTTGATCCAGAACGCCAAAGACCGAGATCTGTGGAGAGCCATGAACGCCTACGGTTGTGTGTGTGTGTGTGTGTGTGTGTGTGTGTGTATTTGTGTGTGCGTATGTGTGTTGCCATGGAAACCATGGTACCGTCAGAGCGTAGGCGGCACTACCATGAGCCGGGGAAGGACTTGGGATGGTGCGAAATAAGCAAACATTACACATACAATAATTTATAATTGAAAATAGTAAATTTAGACGGACAGCGTATGGGATAGGGACCAGACTAAGAGAGACACAACCTGCTGCTCTGCAGGAGACTGAGGATAGCAGTCAAAAGTTTAAATCAGGCGCATGAAGGCAGTTCTTGTTTCGGACAATACTCTAAGGCTCTCTGTCGAGGGTTTAGGCTGAACGCCTCTAAGCCACAGACCCTCGGATCTGAGAGTCGGGCCGATATCCACCTACCGAAAAATTGGAATCGAGATACTGAGCAAGCTACATGCCCAGTTCTGACACTTGTTTGAAGGCTCTCAGCTGAGGGATATGTTGGATTCCCGGATGAGATGGCCTGGCCGTTTCTCACTGACTGCTGCACGAAGGTAAGGTGCTGAGCCGGCAGCACATGTAGCCTACCTCGTGAGCGAGTACAAAAAGTCAGTAAAATGCCCCAGTCGAAGGAAATGGTTACGAAAACTGTCTGTATCTTACTCATAGAGAGTGTAGATAAAAGTGGAGAAACGTCTCAATAACGCGAAATGGAACGCACGGCGAGCGAACCTATTGCGTGGTCCAAAGTCAAAAGCAAAAGCTTACCGAGTGGATGTCGCCCGCAGTCTGACCGCCCCTGGAGCTCACTTGAGCGACCAGTGGCAAGCGAGATGCCCAATACATGAAAGTGAGGAACTAAAGCAGCCATGAGCAGGACGTGGCAACTCCTCGGGTGAGCCCAGTCTCGGAGCAATATGTGCCGGCTCTGCAATTATGGAAGCCTCCTTGGATAGCGAGGGACTGCCCATTGTCTGCCCCTGCCTTCCCTTGAGGGCCGACCGCGATGTCGTTGGTCGTTCTATCTTGACCAGCTGAGATGTGGGCGACATCACAACAGTCTAACGTGCCTCGAAATCAGAGGAAGGTTAACCTCATTAAAAAAATGCCCGCCGGAAGTCGGAAGTGTCGTCCTACGGGTGGCAAACTAAAAATTGACACTACGCAATTACGTCCGAGTGAAATGTCTCGTCCGAATGTCTCTCGCGCTAGGAACAGCTCTGACTACCTAGTTTCCGAATGCCGCTCTTGTTCGGAACAGCTCTGACTAGGTAGTTTTCCGAATGTCCGCCGTGCCTGGAACAGCTCTGATGGGTACAGGGACAAGCACATGTCCGAAAACTCGCTTAGTGGAAACCAACCGCAGAGCTGACTGGTTTGTGCAGGAACGGCCCAGGGCGAGCGAAATGCCCAATATATTGAAGTGAGGAATTAAAACAGCCATGAGCAGGACGTGACGATTCCCTCGGTAAATCCAGCACCAGAGCGTTATGTGCCGGCTCTGCAATTATGGAAGCCACCCAGGATGGCGGAAAATGCTATGGACTGTCCCTGCCTTCACTTGAGGGATGACCGTGTAGTCTTCAACTGTTCCAACTTGACCAGCTGAGATGTGGACGGTACCACAAAAGTGAGAGTCTCCCAGGATTGCTAACCTGGTCAAAAATGCACGCTAAAAGTCGGATGTGTTGGCCTGAGGGTTTCGACCCGAGGGTGCCTAACCAGACACACCGCAATCACATCTGAAAAAATCACTCCGGATGAACGCAAAGAAGAAGAAGAAGACACATCGCAGCCAGGGTGTGTCCGCACGCGTGAAGATATCCTATTATTCTAAATATTATATTTACATTTAAATTGTATCACAATGTCTCGTGTTCCATACGTTATATCAAGCAAATTCGAGTACCATCGGCGGGCCGGATGAAATGACGTCGCGGGCCGGATCCCGCCCGCGGGCCGTAGTTTGGTGACCCATGATCTGAATGATGCTCTATCAACAGCCAGGATCATTTCCATTAGCAGAGCGTCACCAGTGGCACGACGATGTGTACAGTTTTATGTACAAACTCTGCTTCACACGTCAATAGTGGACAGAAACCTCAGCCCCTCATACGATATCCGTTCAAATTTGACAGTATCCTGTTGAGAAGGAAAATATGGATGAAAATTAGTGGAGAACATGATGGATTTGTGGAAGTACAAGTTACAAAATACACATTGCGAAAACTAACAGACAGACACATCAACACGGAAAGACCTATACTTGAGCGGTATAGTATGCTGCATGTGATCAAGTGAAATGATCACGTCTTTGAATGAAGAGTATCACATTTGATTGGACATCTCAGAATAATTAAACATTGCATGTGATCAAGTCAAACACGGTGAAATGATCACATCTGGGACGAGTATCATATTTGATTGGACGGATCTCAGAATAATTAAACATAAAATTTGATCAAGTCAAACACGGTGAAATGATCACATGTTTGAAGGGTATCACATTTGATTGGACAGATCTCAAAATCATTCAACATTGCATGTCTTTTGATTCGACAGATCTCAGAATCATTCAGCATTGCATGTCCTCTGATTGGACAGATCTCAGAATCATTCAGCATTGCATGTCCTCTGATTGGACAGATCTAAGAATAATTCAACATTGCATGTCCTCTGATTGGACAGATCTAAGAATCATTCAACTTTGCATGTCCTCTGATTGGATAGATCTCAGAATCATTCAACATTGTGTGACCTTTGACTGGACAGATCTCAGAATCATTCAACATTGTGTGTCCTCTGATTGGACAGATCTCAGAATCATTCAACTTTGCATGTCCTCGGATTGGATAGATCTCAGAATCATTCAACATTGTGTATCCTTTGATTGGACAGATCTCAGAATCATTCAACATTATGTGTCCTCTGATTGGACAGATCTCAGAATAATTCAACATTGTATGTCCTTTGATTGGGCAGATCTAAGAATCATTCAACGTTGCATGTCCTCTGATTGGATAAATCTCAGAATAATTCAACATTGTGTATCCTTTGATTGGACAGATCTAAAAATCATTCAACATTGTGTGTCCTCTGATTGGACAGATCTAAGAATCATTCAACATTGTATGTCCTCTGATTGCACAGATCTCAGAATCATTCAACATTGTATATCCTTTGATTGGGCAGATCTCAAAATCATTCAACATTGAATGTCCTCTGATTGGACAGATCTAAAAATCATTCAACATTGCATGTCCTCTGATTGGACAGATCTCAGAATCATTCAACATTGTATGTCCTTTGATTGGACAGATCTCAAAATTATTCAACATTGCATGTCCTCTGATTGGACAGATCTAATAATCATTCAATATTGTGTGTCCTTTGCAGGACGCTGAGATTAACTCGGAGTTGATTTTCTAGACAAATTTACGTTCAGTAGTTTGCCAGTGCTTTTCTGACGAATAGTCAACTTTTAAGTACAACTGGCAGGTGTAGGGGTTAAATCCTTTAGCCCATCATCAGCGCACCGTAAGTTTAAACGCTAGGATGCTCTGATTCTTGTGGCCATGTCGGCTGTTTCGGGACATGTAGCAGCAGTTATAATGGAACATGAAAAAGTCAATTATGAACAGATAAAGCCACGAAGAAGCCAAATGTGTGTTTTGTCCCGATCTCTTCTCTCTCTATATGGTGAAATATTAATGCAAGAGATCAAAGATAGCCCTTTACAGGTTGGAAGATATAATGTCAACAATCTTCGTTGTGTAGAGGACACATTATTGACCGCTGAAAACACTAGAGATCTGTAACAACGGTTGTTTAGTGTTATAATAAGGACTATCATTGAATATCAATAAAATAGAAACAATAGATATATCTGAATAACGAAGACACAAATAATAGATTGCACGATTTATTGCCTGGCATATTTCGCTGCATCTCGTCAGGTACATACTGCAGAAATCACACAACTTACGTGAATTAACTAGATAAATCCTTCAAGTTGAAATATACACATATTCGCACAGTAATGTCACTTATCTACCACGGTAATTTTAAGCTGACTAACATGACTTTCTGTTTGCACAATTCTGGCTTGCGTTGATAGATCATAATTGCTTCTGCAAATTTTAACAAGCGAGTATTTTGTGTGTTAAACAACACCCGAAAGGCAGTGTTTCTGTCCACAACATGGCCACTGTCGACGATGTGCCTACCTATTGAAGACGCCGGGAGCTTCCGGTGTGTCGGCCCCACGAGGCTAGCATCTCTTGTGTGTTGTATCTTGTTGATCCATTGAGGTATGTGTTCTAACACCCGTTTGTTAAGCTGTCTCTCAGTTCTACCAATGTAAACGGCCTGGCATCTACATGTGAATTGGTAAATACAATTGTTTGTGGCGTACAGAGGATAGATATATCAACGAAAAGATAGCCACCAAATGTGATTTTACAATATAAGAGAAAATGCTTATCGTAATCAATACATCAACATAACTAAAGGCAATCATAAGATCAGATGGAAGATGTGGAGCAGAGATTAAAAGTAAAATGAGTGTGCTGTACATCTTTCACATGATATAGCAATCAACCCTAGAATATATTGACTGTTTATGATTTACTAAGCAATCTTGCATTCAGTAATTTGCTGTTGTTTTCTGAACACCCGACACCTCATACCATCAATGTCAACGCAAAGCGATCTGCTTTCAAATCGATCATAGTGAATACAGCATTTTGGAAGAGGAGGTGTCGGGACAATTGTTGCAAATAACATAGTCTGTAAGAAAAGCTGAGACATTGGCGGGTAGAGGCTAATACAGGGAGAACATCTTACACAGCTCTCAGAAAGAGACATCGTTCCTTGGTCAAGTTGTACTTAAATGTTGACTTCTCGTCAGGAATTGGACTGGCAAACTATTGAACTGTTGAAGAACATCGTGACGACTTGGGCGATCACAGTAGCAGCGGCATAGCACACCGAGAGAAATTATGGATGGTCTAAGACGGTGGCATGAATATCAATAATAGATGTGATCCAGAACACCCAGGGCTGTGCTATGTGGAGAGACAAATATCTACGCTGTTATACAAGTCGTATCATGATGATGCCGATTTAAGAGCTCTCGATCTTAAATTCCTGTGCCCTCAAGGCAGAGTAGTAGATTCATGCGCTACACCTGCGAGTTGGACTTAAACATTGACCGCTCGTTAGTTAGTCAGTCAGTCAGTCAGTCAGTCAGTCAGTCAGTCAGTCAGTTAGTTAGTTAGTTAGTTAGTTAGTTAGTTAGCTAGTTAGTTAGTTAGTTAGTTAGTCGCGGTTCCAACTTGACGGCAAATGGTCACCTTATAATACACCGTTCCTGTGCCAGCGAATATCACACCAAAAAATGCTCTCCACTGTCCCCTGTGAACAATGTAACGGACATTCATAAGGCTGCTGTCAGAATGCCAACACAACAGTCCGCCAATAAAATTACATTTCTTCATCGATGGAAGCGGCAGTCACTAGAAAACCAGCCGTTGCACACACATTATTGCATAAGGCAAAACCAGCTAGTACAGCACCGGATCCTACACTGGTCGGTTGGACTAAACTGTTGGCCACGTAAATTACAAGTACCTCTGATGTCGGGATAGGTTCTCGTGATGGTGAGGGACATTGGTAATAGAGACAACTAATCTACACTCAACAATCAGGCCAGTGCACAGGAAGTAGAAACATATGTATCGATGACGCTTGAGTTCAGTCAGACAGCAATGGCAGACAACTTAACGTATAGTTACCTAGAAAATCAGTTTTGGGTTGATGGCAACGTACTGCAAACGACATGCAACAAATATTTGTATTTGTGTGGGTGTCTATTGTTATTTGGTATATTGCATTTTATAATTGTTGAAGACGTTCTGATATTGACGTTACCTTGCACCTTCACCACGGGAGTGTGTTGTTTGGTTATTATACCGTATGGTGTAATTTATATCGCCTTGCTATTTCCGTGTTATATTTTCAGCTTCTCGGGAACTGACTTCAGCTGATAGTTGTATTGCGTGACAAGAGTGGGCGGTTTTTGCTCTTGTGATGTATTACTTAAGCCTGCCTTGCAGTACTTAGGGCTGGTTATCTTTAGCATGTTTTCCATTGTCTTAGGTTCAGTATACTGGTTCATATATTCGATTAGTGATTTCCTTTGTTAATATTGCTTGTACTCTAGCAAATAATGGTATATATTTGTATACTTATGACATTCAACAGCTGGGTTTTTCTATAGCGAAATATGCTATTCTTGGTTATAATCATGACAATTTTAGTTCCTTTGTTGTCTGACACGTTCTTGTTGCAGCATTCACTACCACGTAAGCATGTCTTCCTTTCAAGCTTACATTCAGTGTTAACGTCGATTCTTCTTTTATCCTTTGATGGCTGTTTTTATGTAGTTTTTACTCAGATCTATATGTATTGTGTCGTTGTTTATTGTGCCTGTCTTTGCTTCTCTGCCTGCCATTGGTTCCTTTCAATTACTACATGAGCCTGTAGCCATGCTGTCGGCACTGAACATCCTCTTGGGGTTTAGATATGTAGTACTCGGGAAGTTGTCCCCCACTGCAAACTTTAGCATTTCTTAAAGCTGGTTAGGCATTATATTCTATCTAATTTAGCCTTGCTACTTTGAACTGCCGAGTCATACATGATGCTCGGGTAGTCTATTTGTCGTGTAGTAAATGATGTATAGAACAGGCAATGTACAAGATCTTGCGGCCATCCATGTCTTTTGCGATAATCATCATATGGTGTCTCGCTAACTGACAGAGGTATTCATGTCTCTAGACAGATCTCGGCTCTTATTGTTCTGGATCAAGACTGCTGATGATATTCCCCCATGCCACCACCTCAGTCCACCTTGCATCATTGTTCTCGGTCTGCCTATATTACCATTCATCTTTCCATCAGTCACGATGCTTTCAAATGCATCTCTTCTGTTATATGACCCCAAAATCGTTTTTTGTCTCGGTCATTTAGTTGTATTTAATGTTCAATGTTCATTAACTTCTTCTAGACAATCATTGTTAGTTACCCTGGCATCCAAGTATTTGCAACATTCGTCTCAGGAAGCACATCTCCGTTGCTTCCAACCCCTTCCTGGTTTGTTTATTCACTTTACATGATTCAGTGTCACAAACAAAACAGGTTCTATGCAACATTTCAGCACTCTCTTACATGCAGTGTCATGACTTATTGCATTAGATACTTTTCATGTTCTGGAATGCAGCTTCTGCTTGATCTTTTCGGCTCTTAATCTTTGTCATACATTTCCATCTGATGTTATAATTGTCCCTCGGTATTTAAATGTTTCAACTAGCTCAAGCACTTTTTCTTCTATTGTTATATCACGTGTTGGTGCCATCTTTGTTTCATATATAGGCATTGCTTCTGTTTTCTTGACATTCAAGAAAAGACATATGTTGCACTCTTTATTACTACAATATCCAACAGTTGTAGATCTTTCGCCATCAGTACTGTGTCATATGCATAGCGTAGATTATTTACAAGTCCCAACTATTATTCCTCGTCTCTGTTTGATCTTTCATTATTTGAGATATCCCATAATTGTTCATTGACATGACTCTGCTATAAAATCCGAGTATTTGTTATAATGGTTGAGTTGTCCATCCAGTTAAAGTCAATTACACGTTCTTTATTACACTGGCACCTTGCCGTCTTGACAGACGATAGTTTGTGCTTTAAAAGGCATAATAACTTTTACCTATGGCGGTAACGAATGTGACTGATAAGGCCAATTTGAGCTGTAAATGTCCGTTCACAGTAGGTGCATGTGAACACGTGGTCATTTCCACCATCATGCACCATCTTACGTCTTACACGCTCGGTATGTGACTTATCTGCAATAATTTTCTCCGTTGTCTTTATTCCATTTCTGATGTTTGCCCTCCATGCAACACGTTCAGCGGCGACTTGCTCCCAATGTGCATTATCAATGCCTGTATCAATCATGTCCCGCTTACACACATCTTTGTATCTTAGTAGGGGCCGACCCTGAGATCTCTTACCCATCTGTAATTCACCAAAAAAGATGTCCTTTGGTAATTCTACCATCATCCATCCTCCTAAGATGTCCTATCCATCTAAGTCTACGAAGACTGAGCATGGAATAAACCGTCACACAACCTGATCTTTCCAATACTTCAGTATTTGTGATTTTGTCTTGCCACTTAATACCAAGAATTCTTCGCAGACACCGCATATGAAAGCTGTTTAAACGTTTCTGTTGGTGTGAGTAAGTTGTCCAGGTTTCACTGCCATAAAGAAGAGTACTAAGGACACAGGCTTGATAGACAAGGACTTTTGTTTTGGCAGTAAGCTTACTGTTCTCCCAGACTCTTTTTCTTAACCTGTTCATTGTTGTTGCTGCCTTACCAATCCGGATGTTGATTTCCTGATCTAGGGATAATTTGCTATTTACCACTGATCCTAGATATGTAAAATGGTCTACCATCTCTAGTTCGGCGTCGTCAATAAAGATTGATGGTACCCCATGTGCATCTTGTGACATAATCTGTGTCTTCTTTTTGCTAATTGTTAAACCAAATTCAGAACAAGCATTGGAGAATGCAGATAGTAGCCATTGCAATTCTTCCTCAGAGTGGGTCGTAACTGCAGCATCATCCGCAAAAAGCAACTCTCTGATCAGTACACTCCTAATTTTGGTCTTGGCCATCAATCTCTGAGCATTGTAGAGGCCGCCATCTGAGCGTGAGTGAATGTATATATCACCATCTTGATCACGAAAGGCATATTTCAGTAGAAGTGAAAAGTATATTCCAAAGAGGGTGGGAGCTAGTACACAACCTTGCTTAACTCCACTCTTGATTTCAAACTCTTCAGAAGTTGCTCCATCAAACTTGATTATACTCTTCATACCTGTGTGGAATGATTCCACAATGGACAGAAGAGTTGGTGGGCAGCCAATCTTCTTTAGTGCCTTGAACAGACCCTCACAACTGACCAAATCAAATGCCTTTGTGAGGTCGATGAAGGCAATAAACAGTGGTTGATTCTGTTCACGGCATTTTTCTTGCATTTGTCGCAATGAGAATATCATATCAGTGGTAGACCGGTTCTGTCGAAAGCCACACTGTGATTCGGGGTAGACTTGATCTCCTAGGACTTGAAGTCTGCGCAGACCAATTCTGGCAAATACTTTTCCAACAATACATAGAAGTGAGATACCCCTATAGTTGTTGCAGTCGCTCAGATAGCCCTTGTTCTTGTACAGTGTTATGATACTTGAATCTTTGAAATCCTGTGGGACATGTCCTTCTCGCCAGCATAGCTCTATTAGCTGGTGGATCTGTAGAGTGAGTATGTCTTGCCCACTCCCGATAACCTCTATTGGAATCCCATTCTTACCTGTAGCCTTGTCAGATGCAAGTTCATTTATAGCACACTTAACTTCTGTTATGGTGGGAAGTGTGCCCAGGTGGTCAAGAGTTGGTAGAGCCTCATCCGCTAGTTTGGTCTCACTTGAGTAAAGCTCCAAATAGTGCTCTACCCATCTGTCCATCTTCTGTTTCTTTTCAGTGATGATTTCTCCAGTCAAGGTTTTCAATGGTGCACTTCTTTTGATCACTGGACCACAGGCTTTCTTTATTCCTTCAAACATGCTTCTTATGTTTCCCTTATCACTTGCGATTTGAATGGACTCACATAACTTAATCCAATAATCATTTGCACACTGCCTGGCAGAATTTTGCACATTTTTCCTAGATTGCCTTAGCTCACTCAGAGTGTTAAGCGTTGGTCTGTCCTTGTTTCTTAAGAGAGCTATACCAGGGATGGAGTTATTGCCTCTCCACAGAACAAAGCCTGGGCTAAAATATAGAGATCATGTGTTGCCCATGCAGCATTACCCCTCTCTCGGCCTGCCTAGTTCACTCCATAGGAAAGGTAACACCCCTACATCTGGAACAAGACACGCTGCAGAAGCTGCCGGATCAGCAAAGCAATGCTCTAACTGTCCGCCTGTCGGAGCTTCGATCCTAGACCAGCCGCCAACCATGGCTTAGGGCCTGGTCTGCCCTGCCATGACATTTTGTCTTTAGCTTGCATTTCCTCACACCAGGGTAAGGCCTGTACCCTACCAATTGCGCTCTTCCGCCCGAAGCCGTTGGCACAATGTGGGGTGTCGGGTTTGGTAAGCGCCGCCCAAAGTTCGGCGCTAACAGAAAGCAGGTAGTACCGTCTACTGTTATACGGTAGTTCAGTCATATCTGACTAAGACCTGAAAGTAGTAAGAGAGACAGAAACTACACCTTAAATGAGGGCCGTGGATGAGGTCTACCGGTTGTATTTACTTATATGAATGTTATACCTCCCCCACTGGCCCTCACATAAAACGGCCCTCATTTTCAAAAAATTGACGGGTATTTTCTTGGGTCACTTCCGGTTGTCCTGATGACTACTGCCTGTTGACTACTTCCTGTTTTCACTTCCTGTCCTGGGGCGAGCGGCGGCGGCGGAGGGGTCGAGTCTCATATATATTTGTCGTAGGTGGATAGGTGACTATCATTAGTCATGGATCTGAGATGAAAACATCCTTTTACGGCTTTGATTGCGGGACCAACGGGTTGTGGAAAATCTGTCTTTATGCAAAAGTTTCTGACTCATTTATCAGACATGGTCGATCCAATTCCAGAGGAGATTATATGGTGCTACGGAGAATGGCAATCCATGTATGAGACTATGCAGGACATTTAATTTAACGAAGGCTTGCCAGATATGGAACAGTGAACAGGCAATAGACGTCGTCTAGTGGTAATAGATGACCTAATGTCTGAGACAGATGATAGGGTGACTAAACTATTTACTAAAGGCAGTCATCATCGCAACCTCAGCGTCATGTATATAGTCCAGAATCTCTTTGGGAAGAATAAAGAGCAGAGAACCATTAGTTTGAATTCGCATTACCTAGTGGTGTTTAAGAACCCACGTGACGGGTCTCAGATTACCAACCTGGCCAAACAGATGTACCCAGGCCGCGTGTCATATGTCCAAGAGAGTTTTAAGGACGCGAAAGCGGCTCCACACGGTTATTTGCTTTTTGACCTTCAACAGGAAATACCGGATCAGCTCCGCTTACGAAGTCATATATTTCCAGATCAGCATCAAGTCGTCTACGTACCTAAATAATATGGCCCACCGAATAAAACGCCACGGGGCCATGCTGCGATTTCTAGGCGAGGCAAAGCCGGCTGACGCGAAAGCCGTAATTAAATCGGCTTCCCCAGACCTCGTCCAATCAATATGCGAGTGCTGTCACAATGTGTTAAAAGGTAATGTTCCACTGACACCGGTTCAGAAGAGACGACTGCGGCGGCCCAAGAACAGTCTGAGAGCGCTCATGCGTAAGAAGCTATCTATCAAGATGAGGAAACAAATCTTACAGCAAGGGGGTTTCATAGGTTATAAACATGCTGAAATGCATAGTGGGCTTATAATAAAGAAAATGATCTTGATCGATCCCCGGGTGCTGGAAAGACCCTATGTACCACCCGACACACTAACAGCAAAAAGAAGAGTAAGATACCTACACCCAAGTGGGAAAAATGGCCTCGCAAATAAGACAATATTACTACGACCCCCGGAAACCCGGAGCCTACGGCGGAGCCGCTGCTTTAAAACAGAATACTAAATTGAAGAATATAGAGACTTGGCTACGACATCAGGCTACGTATACACAACATAAACCGATCCGTCGTCGTTTCCAGCGACGTCAAACCATAACCGGTGGTATAAATCAACAGTTTCAAGCCGACTTGATAGATATGAGACAATTACAAAGATACAATGATGGGATGTTGTACCTAGTGACGTGTCTCGATGTGTTTAGTAAATATGCTTGGACCATCCCGATCAAGAAGAAAACGGGAAAAGAGCTATTGGACGCCGTGACTAAAACTTTTTGCTGATAGACAACCGATAAATTTTCAGACCGATAAAGAATCGGAATTTGTCATTTTTTTTTAATTTCTGAAAGATCGAGGTGTGCATTTCTTTACCACTGAGAATGAAGATGTGAAAGCCGCGATAGTGGAAAGATTCAATCGAACCCTGAAAGACAAAGTGTCGCGCTATTTCACCAAGACCAATAAACTTCGCTACGTCGATGTGATAGATAAACTGATCTGCAACTACAACGGCTCATATCACAGAAGTATTTGCATGGCACCCGCGCAAGTCAACTATACGAATCAAAACGAGGTGTGGAATAACTTGTATCAGAAGACTATCGACAGAACTTATGAAAAGTAGGAAACTTTGTTAACCAAATGTGAAAAGTTTGGCCAAATTTCATCCAAACTTATAAAAAGCTCAGTCAAACTTATAAAAAGTAGGAAACATTTGTTAACCAAAGTGAAAATTTTTTGGCCAAATTTCAAACACACTCATAAAAAGTAGGAAACTTTGTTAACTAAATGTGAAATGTTTGGCCAAATTTCAACCAAATCCATAAAAAGTAGAAAATTTTGTTGACCAAATGTGAAAAAATTGTGGCCAAAGTTCAACCAAACTTATAAATATCTCATCCAAACTTGTGAAAAGTAGGAAATTTTTGTTGTCCAGATGTGAAAAGTTTGACCAAATTTCAAACAAACTCATAAAAAGTAGGAAACTTTGTAAACCATAATAACCTTTGGTTAAGGAATTTTTCTACTTTTTTAAATGTTTGGCTGAAATTTGGCTAAAATTTTTCATATTTTGTTAACAAAATTTCCTACTTTTTATAAGTTTTGGATGAAATATTTCTTCACTTGTCCACATATTTTCACATTTGGTTAACTACTTTTTATAAGTTTCGATGAACTTTAGCCAAACTTTTTACAATTAAAGCCGTAGGCTCCGGGTTTCCTGGGGTCGTAGTAATATTTTCTTATTTGCGAGGCCATTTTTCCCACTTCTTTTTGCATCGCGTGAGCTTGTAAGGTGGCGTTGTCTCGACTGTTTTGGACTCGACTACTAGACTTTTAGTCGGTGTTGGTTGAATAGGTGTTGGTTGACTTTTAGCCAGCGTCGGCTGAAGCGGTGTCTCGGCTACTGAAGCCGGTGAAGTGCTGACTTCAGGATTTTGTTCCTTGATATCCATTGTCCCTAATGGCTTATGTCTGTACTGCTCAAGTCGATTCAGATACCGCTGCAAAGTCTGTTGATACACTCTGGCTTTTTCCCAAGGTGGTAGATCTTCGTTCACTAGGACTTGTTGCATTTGTTGATCCAAGTCATGCAAGTTATCTGTTAGTGTGTCAGGTGGTACATAGGGTCTTTCCAGTATCCGGGGATCGATCAAGATCATTTTCTTCATTATAAGCCCATTATGCCTTTCAGCACGTTTAGAATAGCACCTAATAAAGCACCTATGAAACCCCCTTGCTGTGAGATTTGTTTCCTCTTCTTGATAGATAGCTTCTTACGCGTGAGCGCTCTCAGACTGTTCTTGGGCCGCCGCAATTGTCTCTTCTGAACCAGTGTCAGTGGAACATTACCTTTTAACACATTGTGACAGCACTCGCATATTGATTGGACGAGGTCTGGGGAAGCCGATTTTATTACGGCTTTCGCGTCAGCCGGCTTCGCCTCGCCTAGAAATCGCAGCATGGCCCCGTGGCGTTTTATTCGGTGGGCCATATTATTTAGGTACGTAGACGACTTGACGCTGATCTGGAAATATATGACTTCATAAGCGGAGCTGATCCGGTATTTCCTGTTGAAGGTGAAAAAGCAAATAACCGTGTGGAGCCGCTTTCGCGTCCTTAAAATTCTCTTGGGCATATGACACGCGGCCTGGGTACATCTGTTTGGCCAGGTTGGTAATCTGAGACCCGTCACGTGGGTTCTTAAACACCACTAGGTAATGCGAATTCAAACTAATGGTTCTCTGCTCTTTATTCTTCCCAAAGAGATTCTGGACTATATACATGACGCTGAGGTTGCGATGATGACTGCCTTTAGTAAATAGTTTAGTCACCCTATCATCTGTCTCGGACATTAGGTAATCTATTACCACTAGACGACGTCTATTGTCTGTCAACTGTTCCATATCTGGCAAGCCTTCGTTAAATTGAATGCCCTTCATAGTCTCATACATGGATTGTCATTCTCCGTAGCACCATATAATCTCCTCTGGAATCGGATCGACCATCTCTGATAAATGAGTCAGAAACTTTTGCACAAAGACAGATTTTTCACACCCAGTTGGTCCCGCAATCAAAGCCGTAAAAGGATGTTTCCATCTCGGATCCATGACTAATAATAGTCACCTATCCACCTACGACAAATATTTTATGAGACTCGACCCCGCCGCCGCAGCCACCGCTGCCGCCCGTCACCGCCGCCGCCCGCCGCTGCCGCTTCCGCTTGCCCCCAGACCGGAAGTGACAACAGGAAGTAGTTAACAGGCAGTAGTCATCAGGACAACCGGAAGTGACCCAAGAAAATACCCGCCAATTTGTTTAAAATGAGTGCCGTTTTCTGTGAGGGCCAGTGTGGGAGGTATAACATTCATATAAGGAAATACGACCGGTAGACCTCATCCATGACCCTCATTTAAGGTGTAGTTTGCGTCTCTTTTATTACTCCTGACACACGTCAGAGGAAGTGGCAATCAGCCCCAGCATTTGTGATTTGGCTCTTTGTGATTTTCTTGGCAATTGTACATTCAGTAGTTTGCCATTGTTTTATGGACGGCCGACATTCAGTAGTTTGCCATAGTTTTATGGACGAGCAACTGTCGCCAGTTGTCCCTGAGAGGAATCAACAAGCACACTCTTTTAATTCTATATCATCAGCCTTGGAATCCTCTGATTGACCCTGTCTACACAACCCCTTCAGTCTTTGGATCACTATCTCTCTCTCTTCTTACCACGGGACAATACCCCTCTTCATATTCCTCCAGAACATACACCACACAACTCTGGCTTCTAACAATTGAAACAATCTATATCTATAAAGACGATGTATGTATGTATGTCCGTTATTTATCCGTTGCTTACGGTCCATCCGATTGAGATGAAATTTTCTACATGTTTTCTTTTCATTCCCGTGCAGCCAACTGTCATAGTTTGTTAGTGTACAATCAGCTATTTACTTACTAAAATTTAATATTTAAATTTACATTATCATTTCTATATAGCGAGGGGACTTAACTGAAGAAATTTTATTTCAAGGGGCATAACTTTTAATAACATTGCTATATATTTTATATATAGATTCTTGCATTGTTTTCAAAGATTTATAAACTCTTTGTCTACAGTTATTTACAGGCATATGAGTTATAATAAATAATGATATAATCTTTAAGGCATTTTCAAAGTTCATAAAAATAATGCATCTATATAAATAGTGACAATTTTCTAACTCATCTTTTTATGTTTAAAGAAGTTATTTACAGTCATGTAGGTGATTAAAAACAATTTTCATTAAAAATAATGGATGGTGTGTGGAAGGACATTCTTAAGTTACTTGTTTTTTGGTTATATGAATTTAATGATACGCTCCCCGCCAGGAGCTGGGCGAAGCCGTGCCGGGTCAGATAGACAGACAGACAGACAGACAGGTAGTCGGGAACGGGAGCTTATATGACTACTTATATGAATTAAATGAGATGCTCCCCACCAGAGGCTGGGCGAAGCCGGGCCGTGTCAGACAGACAGACAGACAGACAGGCAGGCAGGCAGGCGGGCGGGCGGGCGGGCGGGCGGTCGGACGGACGGACGGAGGAACCAGACAGACCAGACAGACCAGACAGACCAGACAGACCAGACAGACCAGACAGACCAGACAGACAGACGGGAACGGAAGCTTATATGACTACTTATATGAATTAAATGAGATGCTCCCCACCAGGGACTGGGTGAAGCCGGGCCGGGTCAGACAGACAGATTGACAGACAGACAGACGGATAGTCGGGAACGGGAACGGGAGCTTATATGACTACTTATATGAATTAAATGAGATGCTACCCACCAGGAGCTGGACGAAGCCGGGCCGGGTCAGACAGACAGACAGACAGACAGACAGACAGACAGACAGACAGATAGATCCCCGCCAGGGGCTGGGCGAAGCCGGGCCGCGTCAGCTAGTAATTTAATAAAGAAAAGTGTCAGGTGTATGCAATGTATGTGTATAGAACGTCTGTAGTATAGCCTATTGTGTATGCGAGATGAGACTAGTCAATTCAGGATCTTTCATCATAGTGTCCGGCCATACCACATCACAACACAGCAAGTTCAGAGTGATCTAACCAAATGAAGCGTCTCTCCGGCCAGGGGTCGACTTCTTCCCGTTGCTCGTGGATAGTCTGGATGCCTGGTTACCAATGTTGAATATGGCATAATACTGTCCATGAATCCGGAACACACGATGTACCTAATATGACTATAAGAATCCTGTAACTTAGGAACACTTTCATCTATCCTACACGATCTCAAAAAATTATGTCTTATTGGACAATGTTATTGAATGTGTCTCTATTAATGTTCAACCTCTCTACCTACTACTGTCCAGGTCCATGGAGGTGTATTCAGTTCTTTAAAAATCAGCTGTTTTGGGCACTCAACCACTGGCAAACTAGCCTGTTGTTTTTATGATAAACACTCTTGGCCTATATGAGAATATGATTTGTGGAACGGTGTCCAATTGCAGAGGCCATTTAGCAAACTGCACTCTGTGTAACTGCCCTTGTCCACCTCTCTTAGTTGTACTTAAGTTCTCAGACCCAGTAGAACCTGTTGGAAAGAGAACACCCGGTGAGAGAAACCCGATTCATACCTACTCTATGTGAGTGTAGGCCGAAGGCCGTACTCAGATATTTATATCCTGATCAACCTACAACTAAACTCTGCCATAAGGCAGAGGAGTTCATCACATTGGCCTGAGGCGTGGTAAGAAAATGAAAGACTAAAGGAAAGCGAAGAAACCCCAGTAGAAACCCTACCGGAAGATCCTACCCTTGACATTTCCGTTATTCCTCCAACCACCCTCAATCTCACTGAATATCATCCCACGACATTGGCGTTAACCTGCTGAGTTAAACAATATACCACTCAACCTAGCTTAAGCAACGCATCAGCCTACTGCTGCCGACCAATTAATTACCTTATGTAAGCTATTCCGTTCTCGAATTGGAACCACAAATTCCCAACATGGACAAATGCCCGTCGCCTTTAAGTAACACTGGACACTGTGGTTCCTATTCTTATTTAGACTGGAACAGCAGAATACTCCTTTTCTGTTCAATCCATCTCGCCCACTGATTGCAAACTGTTTTTCCACTGCCGAGAACTGTGTGAATGACGTCACTGACTTGGCGGGAATCCAGTCGCCGATAGACTCCCTTTCTTTCATCCTCCGATCGGGATAAACAATATTCCGACGGTCCCATTTTGATCAGGGAAATGTTCCCCTGTGCTCACATACTTTTGGCCGGCGTTTGATCTGGGAAATCCTTCTCAGCAACAAAGTTTTTGGCGGCCCAGAAACGACTGTCTCTGGCACTCCATCACAGGGTGACCAGATTGGCTTTTTTAAAGCCAAATTTGACAAATTTGGTTTTTTAAAAACAGGCTTGGCGTCAGAAAATCAGTTTGGCTTTTTTTGGCTTTCTTTTGGCTTTTTTACACTTTGTAATGGTATATGCCTCTTTTTTGAATTTTTCAAGTTATTTGTTGTCTTGTGTTACTATTTTTAAGCAACAACAAATGCAAAATGATAAGCTTATCTGGCCATGTTCTATGCGCACTTAAGCACTGTGCAGCTTACTGTTTAGTAGTTAAGTTTTCAAATTAGCAACTCGCAAGTATTTCTTATTAATATTATTGACTGAACCTATTATCATGCCAAAGTGGAAACCATCTTATGATACTAATCGGAAATATAATGATCAAAGGGAAAATACATTTGTGTGGCTCAAGAAATCCACTGACGGTTCTGAACAGGCATATTGCAAACTGTGCCATTGTAATATTGTTCCAAGATTTTCAAATCTCGCAAATCATGCAACAACAGAAAAACACAAGCGGAGCGCGCCATCTTCTTCACAAAAAACACTTTCAGTGGTGACAATAAGCAAGAAAATTGATGACAAAGTTAAAGTAGCTGAAAATTAGGATGAAATTGAAAAATGTGATCAATCATTAAAAAATTGCATTGGTTTTGCATCCGATGGTGCTTCCAGTATGGTTGGATGCAACAATTCAGTTTGGTCCAGAATGACAGATGTATCTCCTTCATGTGTTCAGTATAAGTGTGTTTGCCATTCATTAGCATTGTGCATCAAATATACAGTGTCAAAACTACCTTAAAACATTGGACTTTGGCTGACAGAAATACCAAATTGGTTTAGACATAGCAATCTAAGACGAGAAACATTTAAAGATTTATTCAAAATTATGAACTCATCGACAGAATTTCAGCAAGCTAGAATTGCATCACTTCCTTTGAGAAAATTTCTTCTATTCGCTGGCTTGTCCGGGGAAAAGTAATGTTCAACATTCTAATAAATTGGGAAGAACTCAAGGCTTATTTTATTTCTGCTGAATTAGCAAATTATTACACTAAATTTAAGTCACGACTTATAAAGGAAATGCTTCTAGATCAAAGAAACTACCTTTATTTTCATTTCGCAACCCCTATTGTGCAGGAATTCGAAAGGTCCTTTTTTCAGAAAAGTAAGGCAGATCCTCACGAATTACATGAAGAACTATTTTTGCATTATAAGCGTCGAAATTGCCCTTTTTGAATTTGGCTGAAGAAAACCACACTATTATTGAAGAACAATACAGAAAATTTTATAGATTGGAAGGAAGAAGAACAATTTAAAGAAAATGGACAGCCTAAAAATGCAGAGCAGTTCTGGCAAGGAGTCATGAAACATCCCCAATTTAAAGAGCTTGCTTCTTTTGTTCTTACTTGCTTAATAACACTTATTAGCAATACCGCAGTGGAGAGGATGTTCTCTCTTTTAACATGCATAAAAACCAAAGCAAGGAATAGACTTCAGCTGTCTCTCTTAGAAGCAATTATTAGAATTAGAGCAGAACCATTATCTTCAAACAAGTGCTGAAATGAATTTGTACCTTCATCCAAAATGTTGAATGATTTCAAAGCTGGAATAGTATATTCTAATGAATCCTGTACTGAATTTCAACAATGAAGAGGAATACTTATTTGAAGAAGAGGTCTTCATGTGATATAAGTATATTTTTAATATATCTTTTTACTAGGCAATGTTTGGCTTTTTTCTTGGCTTTTTCATTTTGTACTGGGCAGTGTTTGGCTTTATTTTGGCTTTTTTATTTCGTAACTTGGCTTCTTTTGATCACGGCGATCTGGTCACCCTGCTCCATCAATCTGATCGGCATCTCCAGTGGTTCCGTGACACCAACATCCACTAGTTTGCCATTGTTTTATGGACGACCGACATTCACTAGTTTGCCATTGTTTTATGGACGACCGACATTCAGTAGTTTGTCATTGTTTTATGGATACCGACGTTCAGTAGTTTGTCATTACCTTCTGGACGAACGACGTTCAGTAGTTTGTCATTACCTTCTGGACGACCGACGTTCAGTAGTTTGCCATTGTTTTATGGACGACCGACATTCAGTAGTTTGTCATTGTTTTATGGATACCGACGTTCAGTAGTTTGTCATTGTTTTATGGACGACCGACGTTCAGTAGTTTGCCATTACCTTCTGGACGACCGACGTTCAGTAATTTGTAATTGCCTTCTGAACGGCCGACTTGGTTAAAAATCAAGGCAAAACAGTTTGGTTTACTCCCAAATTCCCTGCAAACTGATGTGGAACTCGGTATGCGGGAATTGTGACAGGCGTTAGCTACCCCTTAGCCCCAGACGTCAGCGTTGAAGATATATCACTTCTACGTATATCATCGTCTTCACTGTGCTCATTTGTCGCTCTTGTACAGTTATGTCGATTGATGGTTCCGTCGCCCTGCTACTGAGTGAGTGCGTGGTGCGACACTGTGAGCTGTGGATTTCGTGTGAAGTGCTTTTGAATCTGCCCGAGGTTTTTTGGAACGTGACTGCATGTTCGGAGTGATGGCAGATGGCTATGTCCCAGAGTTGACTGGTTTTTGCCTTATGCAGAAATGCGTGGCTGCTGGGCTTCTGGTTGACTGCCACTGCCATCGACGATGAACTGTATTTCGTGGACTGTGTGGGTGAACATCTAGGAAACATCCAGATGGGAAAATGGCTGCAGATTCCATCAGAAATGAACTGGGTGTTTTGTGGGGGACTATTGTGTTGACATTCTGGCGGCGGCATTATGCACAGTGCATCTGTGCGGGCTGTTGTTTGTCGAGACTCCTGTCTTTTCCACTTTTCACATTGGGCAGTGGGGAGCGTTTTGTATGATATTCACTGGCACAGGAACGGAGCATAATGGGGATGACCCGTTGCTGTGAAGTTGGAACTGCGACTAACTAACTAACTAACTAACTATGTCGATTATTATTATTATTATTATTATTATTATTGTTATTATTATTATTATTATTATTATTATTGAGTCAGGTCTTAGTCAGATATGACTGAGCTACCGTATAACAGTAGACGGTACTACCTGGTTTCTGTTAGCGCTGAACGTTGGGCGGCGCTTACCAAACCCGACACCCCACATTGTGCCAACGGCTTCGGGCGGAAGATCGCAATTGGGAGGGTACAAGCCTTACCCTGGTGCGAGGAAATGCAAGCTAAAGACAAAATGTCATGGCAGGGCAGACCAGGCCCTAAGCCTTGGTTGGCGACTGGTCTAGGATCGAAGCTCCGACAGGCGGACAGTTAGAGCATTGCTTTGCTGATCCGGCAGCTTCTGCAGCTTGTCTTGTTCCAGATGTAGGGGTGGTACCTTTCCTCTGGAGTAAACTAGGCAGGCCGAGAGAGGGATCATGCTGCATGGGCAACACATGATCTCTATATTTTAGCCCAGGCTTTGTGCTATGGAGAGGCAATAACTCCATCCCTGGTCTTAACTGGTCTCGGAATCAAAGCGAGAGGCAACTGTTACGGGTTATAAGTCCTTGTCAGTTGGCGTAGACATGGGGCGCCACGCGTTGCCTCTGACGGTGGGAGACACCTATAGGTGTCACTGATCAGCTACCGCCCGCCTCAAGCTGGGCAGCCCCCAGCCAATTGGGTGCTGATCCGCCACAGCCTGCCTGCTTCAATGGGTGCTTGGGGCTAGGACAAAATCGGAATCGCAGGCTGTAAAACCAATGCACCAGGTACAAACAAAAATAAAAATAGAAACCTCAAGCTACGGCTTGCAACCTGGAACGTGAGAACCATGTGTCCAGGATTTTCCACTGACTTGATCAATATTGACGATGTGAGAAAAACGGCTGTGATTGATGCCGAACTCAATCGTCTAAACATTGATATTGCTGGCCTGCAGGAGACTCGCCTCGCTGAGGAAGGGTCACTCAGGGAAAACAACTACACCTTTTTCTGGAAGGGTAGAGGGCAGGCAGAAAAAAGGCAACACGGTGTGGGCTTTGCAGTGAAGAATTCGCTACTGGGATTGATTGAAATTCCAGCAGGAGGAAATGAAAGACTATTATCCCTGCGCTTGGCAACCTCTTGTGGGTTTGCCACCATTATTACTGCATATGCACCGACACTCGATTCCTCTGATGATGTGAAGGATTCGTTCTATGAGGAGTTAGACTCCGTGATCAAGGCAGTTCCAAAATCTGACTACATTTATATGCTCGGTGATTTCAATGCTCGTGTGGGCAAGGACTCGAGTTCATGGCCAGTGTGCCTTGGAAAATACAACATCGGTCGCATGAATGAAAATGGGCAAAGGCTGCTGGAGCATTGCACCAGTAATGACCTATGTATTACAAACTCCTTTTTTAAAACAAAAGAGATGCATAAGGTCACATGGAAACATCCAAGATCCGGCCATTGGCACCAGCTGGACTTCATCATCACACGGAGACAACATCTGAACCATATATTATTGACTCGTAGTTACCACAGTGCTGACTGTGATACGGATCATTCTTTGGTTGTTGCAAGGGTTAGACTGAGACCAAAGAGAATCTACACAGCTAAACACAAATCTAGCCTCAGGATTAATATTATTAACACTCATGATCCTGAAAAGTGCTTTCAGTTTCAACAGCAACTTGAAGACGCTTTCACTGATACACCAGAAAATTGTACAGTAAATGAAAAGTGGGGTCAAATTAAGGAAACTCTTTATAAAACTGCCGTAGGGGTTTACGGCACTGTGGATCATAAGAGGCAGGACTGGTTTGCGGCCAACAGCGAGACTCTGCAGCCCTTGATTGATAAGAAGAAGAAAGCTCTCTTAAGAAACAAGGAAAGACCAACGCGTAACAATCTGAGTGAGCTTAGGCAAGCTAGGAAGGATGTGCAAAAGGCTGCCAGGCAGTGTGCAAATGATTATTGGATCAAGTTATGTGAGTCCATTCAAATCGCAAGTGATAAGGGAGACATAAGAAGCATGTATGAAGGAATAAAGAAAGCCTGCGGTCCAGTGATCAAAAGAAGTGCACCATTGAAAACCTTGACTGGAGAAATCATCACTGATAAGAAACAGCAGATGGACAGATGGGTAGAGCACTATTTGGAGCTTTACTCAAGTGAGACCAAACTAGCGGATGATGCCCTCAACGCCATAGAGGCTCTACCAACTCTTGACCACCTGGACACACTTCCCACCATAACAGAAGTTAAGTGTGCTATAAATGAACTTGCATCTGGCAAGGCTCCAGGTAAGGATGGGATTCCAATAGAGGTTATCAGGAGTGGGCAAGACACACTCACTATACAGATCCACCAGCTAATAGAGCTATGCTGGCGTGAAGGACAAGTCCCACAGGATTTCAAAGATTCAAGCATCATAACACTGTACAAGAACAAGGGCGATCGGAGCGACTGCAACAACTATAGGGGTATCTCACTTCTGTGTATTGTTGGAAAAGTATTTGCCAGAATTGTTCTGCGCAGACTTCAAATCCTAGGAGATCAAGTCTACCCCGAATCACAGTGTGGCTTTCGACAGAACCGGTCTACCACTGATATGATATTCTCATTGCGACAAATGCAAGAAAAATGCCGTGAACAGAATCAACCACTGTTTATTGCCTTCATCGACCTCACAAAGGCTTTTGATTTGGTCAGTCGTGAGGGTCTGTTCAAGGCACTAAAGAAGATTGGCTGCCCACCAACTCTTCTGTCCATTGTGGAATCGTTCCACACAGGCATGAAGGGTATAATCAAGTTTGATGGTGCAACTTCTGAAGAATTTGAAATCAAGAGTGGAGTTAAGCAAGGTTGTGTACTAGCTCCCACCCTCTTGGAATATACTTTTCACTTCTACTGAAATATGCATTTCATGATCAGGATGGTGGTATATACATTCACTCACGCTCAGATGGCGGCCTCTACAATGCTCAGAGATTGAAGGCTAAGACCAAAATTAGGAGGGTACTGATCAGAGAGTTGCTTTTTGCAGATGATGCTGCAGTTACGACCCACTCTGAGGAAGAATTGCAATGTCTACTATCTGCATTCTCCAATGCTTGTTCTGAATTTGGTTAACAATTAGCAAAAAGAAGACACAGATTATGTCACAAGGTGCACATGGGGTACCATCAATCTTTATTGACGACGCCGAACTAGAGATAGTAGACCATTTTACATATCTAGGATCAGTGGTAAATAGCAAATTATCCCTAGATCAGGAAATCAACATCCGGATTGGTAAGGCAGCAACAACAATGAACAGGTTAAGAAAAAGAGTCTGGGAGAACAGGAAGCTTACTGCCAAAACAAAAGTCCTTGTCTATCAAGCCTGTGTCCTTAGTACTCTTCTCTATGGCAGTGAAACCTGGACAACTTACTCACACCAAGAGAACAACTTAAACAGCTTTCATATGCGGTGTCTGCGAAGAATTCTTGGTATTAAGTGGCAAGACAAAATCACAAATACTGAAGTATTGGAAAGATCAGGTTTGTGTGACAGTTTATTCCATGCTCAGTCTTCGTAGACTTAGATGGATAGGACATCTTAGGAGGATGGATGATGGTAGAATACCAAAGGATATCTTTTTTGGTGAATTACAGATGGGTAAGAGATCTCAGGGTCGGCCTCTACTACGATACAAAGATGTGTGTAAGCGGGACATGATTGATACAGGCATTGATAATGCACATTGGGAGCAAGTCGCCGCTGAACGTGTTGCATGGAGGGCAAATATCAGAAATGGAATAAAGTCAAAGGAGAAAATTATAGCAGAAAAGTCACACACCAAGCGTTTGAGACGTAAGATGGTGCATGATGGTGGAAATGACCACGTGTTCACATGCACCCACTGTGAACGGACATTTACAGCGCAAATTGGCCTTATCAGTCACACTCGCTACCGCCATAGTTATAAGTTATTATGCCTTTGTAAAGCACAAACTATCGTCTGTCAAGACGGCAAGGTGCCAATGATATTATTATTATTATTATTATTATTATTATTTGTGAATTATACTTTTACTGAATGCAATAGCCATTGTATTTGTTTCTTTTTTAAAATTATTATTTATTGAGTTTTTGTTTCATTAATTCATTAAAACACATAACACCGCCATTTTGTCACCCACATTGAAAGTGTTTATCTGGTAACGTTATTGGCAGGTTTATTCCAGATGTCGGTTATAGGGGTTTCATAAACAGGCAGGGGATGCCGTCACCTGCTGGCCTTCTCCGCGTGCTGTCGTGCTCCATCCGGCAGGAGAACCTCTCCTCCCCATGGTTGGCTGACTGGTTGGCTTTTACTTGAAGATTTGTTCGTGATTAAGTGTATCTGACAGCTAAATGTGTTCTACTCAATGGGGTAGTCAGCCCATGCCAACCTTCCTTAGTCACTTCTTAAGCCATGTTTGGTAGGGTCTATACTTTGCTTCCCTTAAAGTTCCCCTAAACACGTGATGACAAATTTGGATCGTAGAGCCCTCATGGTGTTTCATGTTACTGTTGTCTAGTGTGTCCTCCGTTGTCTAGTGTGTCCTCCGTTGTCTAGTGTGTCCTCTATTGTCTAATGTGTCCTCTGTTGTCTAATGTGTCCTCTGTTGTCTAATGTGTCCTCCGTTGTCTAGTGTATCCTCTGTTGTCTAGTGTATCCTCTGTTGTCTAGTGTGTCCTCTGTTGTCTAATGTGTCCTCACGGTTTTTCATGTTTCTGTTGTCTAGTGTGTCCTCTGTTGTCTAGTGTATCATCTGTTGTCTAGTGTGTCCTTTGTTGTCTAATGTGTCCTCATGGTGTTTCATGTTTCTGTTGTCAAAGTGACCTCTGTTGTATAGAGTGCCCTCTGTGTGTGCCCTCAAAGTGCCCTCTAGTGTGCCCTCTTTTGTCTAGTGTGTCCTCTGTTGTCTAGTGTGCCCTCTTTTGTCTAGTGTGTCCTCTGTTGTCTAGTGTGTCCTCTGTTGTCTAGTGTGTCCTCTGTTGTCTAGTGTGTCCTCTGTTGTATAGAGTGTGCTCTGTTGTCAAAGTGTCCTCTGTTGTCTAGTGTGTGCTCTGTTGTCTAGTGTGTCCTCTGTTGTCTAGTGTGTCCTCTGTTGTCTAATGTGTCCTCTGTTGTCTAGTGTGTCCTCATGGTGTTTCATGTTTCTGTTGTCAAAGTGTCCTCTGTTGTCTAGTGTGTCCTCTGTTGTCTAGAGTGTCCTCTGTTGTCTAGTGTGTCCTCTGTTGTCTCATGTTTCTGTTGTCAAAGTGTCCTCTATTGTCTAGTGTGTCCTCTGTTGTCTAGTGTGTCCTCTGTTGTCTAGAGTGTCTTCTGTTGTCCAGTGTGTCCTCTGTTGTCTAGTGTGTCCTCTGTTGTCTAGTGTGTCCTCTGTTGTCTAGTGTGTCCTCTGTTGTCTAGTGTGTCCTCTGTTGTCTAGTGTGTCCTCTATTGTCTAGTGTGTCCTCTGTTGTCTAGTGTGTCCTCTGTTGTCTAGTGTGTCCTCTGTTGTCTAGTGTGTCCTCATTGTGTTTCATGTTTCTGTTGTCAAAGTGTCCTCTGTTGTCTAGTGTGTCCTCTGTTGTCTAGAGTGTCCTCTGTTGTCTAGTGTGTCCTCTGTTGTCTAGTGTGATCTGTTGTCTAGTGTGTCCTCTGTTGTCTAGTGTGTCCTCTGTTGTCTAGTGTGTCCTCTGTTGTCTAGTGTGTCCTCTGTTGTCTAGTGTGTCCTCTGTTGT
The DNA here is from genome assembly GCA_014155875.1 of Cepaea nemoralis. NCBI lineage: Eukaryota > Metazoa > Mollusca > Gastropoda > Stylommatophora > Helicidae > Cepaea > Cepaea nemoralis. Next base: position 246,365 of record JACEFZ010007794.1, read on the forward strand.
CTAGTGTGTCCTCTGTTGTCTAGTGTGTCCTCTGTTGTCTAGTGTGTCCTCTGTTGTCTAGTGTGTCCTCTGTTGTCTAGTGTGTCCTCATTGTGTTTCATGTTTCTGTTGTCAAAGTGTCCTCTGTTGTCTAGTGTGTCCTCTGTTGTCTAGTGTGTCCTCTGTTGTCTAGAGTGTGCTCTGTTGTCTAGTGTGTCCTCTGTTGTCTAGTGTGTCCTGTTGTCTAGTGTGTCCTCTGTTGTCTAGTGTGTCCTCTGTTGTCTAGAGTGTGCTCTGTTGTCAAAGTGTCCTCTGTTGTCTAGAGTGTGCTCTGTTGTCTAGTGTGTCCTCTGTTGTCTAGTGTGTCCTCTGTTGTCTAGTGTGTCCTCTGTTGTCTAGTGTGTTCTCATGGTGTTTCATGTTTCTAATGTCTAGAGTGTCCTCTGTTGTCTAGTGTGTCCTCGTGGTGTTTCATGTTTCTAATGTCTAGAATGTCCTCTGTTGTCTAGTGTGTCCTCTGTTGTCTAGTGTGTCCTCTGTTGTCTAGTGTGTCCTCATGGTGTTTCATGTTTCTAATGTCTAGAGTGTCCTCTGTTGTCTAGTGTGTCCTCATGGTGTTTCATGTTTCTAATGTCTAGAGTGTCCTCAGTTGTCTAGTGTGTCCTCTGTTGTTTAATATGTCCTCTGTTATCTAGTGTGTCCTCTATTGTCTAGAGTGTCCTCTGATTTCTACTTCTTTTTGCCGTCTATCAGTGCTAATCAGTACTTGAAGGTGTATTACTGACCCCAAACGTTCACATAAATAATTAGTGCTGTACATGGCCACCCAAACACTATAAAGTGGTCACATGTACACAATAAAGTGACCCCCTGTACACTATAAAGGTGACCTCTAAACTATAAAGGTACCGCTTGTACACACTAACCCCAGGAAGGTAACCTGGCCAGCAAATGGCTGGGGATGTCGGATGTGTCGGCCGAAAAGTTCAAATATCGCAGCTTTGCTGTAAACAGGCACAACGCAATTACGTCTAAAACAACATTCCGGACGAACGCAGAAGAAGAAGAAGTACACACCAACGACAGGCTATATTAAAAATAGGATGGCTTGTGCAGAGCCATGTAATTGTGCCTCAGACTGGAGAGATTCCTTGCTCATGATTGAAAACATGATTGCTTGGTGCTGGCCCGTGGCAGGCTGACATGCCCACATTCGCAACTGACACGACACCCTCGCGCGTGGCGTGTCCCCGGCTCGGCACAGAGTCATGCATCGGCCGCAGTTGTCAGTGGCAAGCTGGAGTGAAGACGTTTAGTTGTCTCTCAGCTCCGGGGGAGAATGAATGGGAAGGAGAAGATGGACGTGCCACAATATGAAGGTAAGTGCTTCTGCATGCCAACATGTTCCACACTGGTATAATAATAAATAAACTCATGTAGGCGCTCATCAAACATTGCAATGCCGTTTCATGAGAAGCTGACCGGCATGCAATAAACATCATTGTGCGTGCGCGTGCGCAACTGTTCAGACAAAATTAAGTACGCATACAAACTGTCTTGAATATATGCGTAGAAAAGTGTTTGGTAAAGCTGAAATATGGGTATTGGTATTAGGGATGAGAACGAAACAAACATATGCATTTCATTGAATCTATACTCTTGGTTGATGACTTTTCACGAACTGGCATCATTGTAACCTAGGTTCTCCCATAGGTCCTCAGTCTCCAGGCATCACCATTGTTGTAAACGCCTCTGTAGTACAGTGAACGGTATAGAGTGTACTTCTCTCTGTAGTACAGTCTGCGGTATAGAGTGTACTTCTCTCTGTAGTACAGTGTACGGTATAGAGTGTACTTCTCTCTGTAGTACAGTCTGCGGTATAGAGTGTACTTCTCTCTGTAGTACAGTGTACGGTATAGAGTGTACTTCTCTCTGTAGTACAGTGTACGGTATAGAGTGTACTTCTCTCTGTAGTACAGTGTACGGTATAGAGTGTACTTCTCTCTGTAGTACAGTCTGCGGTATAGAGTGTACTTCTCTCTGTAGTACAGTCTGCGGTATAGAGTGTACTTCTCTCTGTAGTACAGTGTACGGTATAGAGTGTACTTCTCTCTGTAGTACAGTGTACGGTATAGAGTGTACTTCTCTCTGTAGTACAGTCTGCGGTATAGTGTACTTCTCTCTGTAGTACAGTGTGCGGTATAGAGTGTACTTCTCTCTGTAGTACAGTCTGCGGTATAGTGTACTTCTCTCTGTAGTACAGTGTGCGGTATAGAGTGTACTTCTCTCTGTAGTACAGTGTGCGGTATAGAGTGTACTTCTCTCTGTAGTACAGTGTGCGGTATAGAGTGTACTTCTCTCTGTAGTACAGTGTACGGTATAGAGTGTACTTCTCTCTGTAGTACAGTGTACGGTATAGAGTGTACTTATCTCTGTAGTACAGTCTGCGGTATAGTGTACTTCTCTCTGTAGTACAGTGTACGGTATAGAGTGTACTTCTCTCTGTAGTACAGTGTACGGTATAGAGTGTACTTCTCTCTGTAGTACAGTCTGCGGTATAGTGTACTTCTCTCTGTAGTACAGTGTGCGATATAGTGTACTTCTCTCTGTAGTACAGTGTGTAGTATAGTGTACTTCTCTCTGTAGTACAGTCTGCGGTATAGTGTACTTCTCTCTGTAGTACAGTGTGCGATATAGTGTACTTCTCTCTGTAGTACAGTGTGTAGTATAGTGTACTTCTCTCTGTAGTACAGTGTGTAGTATAGTGTACTTCTCTCTGTAGTACAGTGTGTAGTATAGTGTACTTCTCTCTGTAGTACAGTGTGTAGTATAGTGTACTTCTCTCTGTAGTACAGTGTACGGTATAGAGTGTACTTATCTCTGTAGTACAGTCTGCGGTATAGTGTACTTCTCTCTGTAGTACAGTGTACGGTATAGAGTGTACTTCTCTCTGTAGTACAGTGTACGGTATAGTGTACTTCTCTCTGTAGTACAGTCTGCGGTATAGTGTACTTCTCTCTGTAGTACAGTGTGCAATATAGTGTACTTCTCTCTGTAGTACAGTGTGTAGTATAGTGTACTTCTCTCTGTAGTACAGTGTGTAGTATAGTGTACTTCTCTCTGTAGTACAGTGTGCAGTATAGTGTACTTCTCTCTGTAGTACAGTGTACGGTATAGAGTGTACTTATCTCTGTAGTACAGTCTGCGGTATAGTGTACTTCTCTCTGTAGTGCAGTGTACGGTATAGTGTACTTCTCTCTGTAGTACAGTGTGCGGTATAGTGTACTTCTCTCTGTAGTACAGTGTACGGTATAGAGTGTACTTTTCTCTGTAGTACAGTCTGCGGTATAGTGTACTTCTCTCTGTAGTACAGTGTACGGTATAGAGTGTACTTATCTCTGTAGTACAGTCTGCGGTATAGTGTACTTCTCTCTGTAGTACAGTGTACGGTATAGAGTGTACCTATCTCTGTAGTACAGTCTGCGGTATAGTGTACTTCTCTCTGTAGTACAGTGTACGGTATAGTGTACTTCTCTCTGTAGTACAGTCTGCGGTATAGTGTACTTCTCTCTGTAGTACAGTGTGTAGTATAGTGTACTTCTCTCTGTAGTACAGTGTGCAGTATAGTGTACTTTTCTCTGTAGTACAGTGTGCGGTATAGTGTACTTCTCTCTGTAGTACACTGTGCAGTGTAGTGAACTTTTCTCTGTAGTACACTGTGCGGTATAGTGTACTTCTCTCTGTAGAACAGTGTGCGGTATAGTGTACTCTCTGTAGTACAGTGTGCAGTATAGTGTACTTCTCTCTGTAGTACAGTGTGCAGTATAGTGTACGCCTCTCTGTAGTACAGTGTGCGGTATAGGTACTTCTCTCTGTAGTATAGTGTGTGGTATAATGTACTTCTCTCTGTAGAACAGTGTGCGGTATAGTATACTCTCTGTAGTACAGTGTGCAGTATAGTGAACGTCTCTCTGTAGTACAGTGTGCGGTATAGTGTACTTCTCTCTGTAGTACAGTGTGCGGTATAGTGTACTTCTCTCTGTAGTACAGTGTGCAGTATAGTGTACGCCTCTCTGTTATTGTTGTACATCTTGGTGTTGGGTCATTGAGAATTAAAGGGTGTATGTACTCTACCCAAAAGTGGCCTTCCACCTTGGCATTGGCTCGTGGAGAATTACAGGGTGTATACTCTGCCCAAACGTGGCCTTCCATCTTGGTGTTGGGTCATTCAGAATGATTGATTAATTGATTGATTTAGGAACCGACATCACAGCATTCGGGGCATTCCCATAAGTGCTTCATCCCCATCCTCAGCAGCAAGCGAAGAGTTCCAACACTAATAGTTCCAGTAGCAATCTGATTATTTGTCCGTCTCGCCTTTCCTCTGAGCGTCGAGCGTCGGCCAGATCCCCTCGTCAGACCTCGCTGCCTCATTCTTACCAGACTATGGTGATCCATTTGCTCCTCCAAGGTGTACACGTGCTCCCACAAGGCCGCAACCACGTCTGCTTGTCATGCATCAATACTCCACCAAGTTTTGCCGAGCCAGCCAATCTGTCCGCCTGTTCAGAATTAAAGGGTATACTCTACCCAAACGTGGCCTTCCATCTTGGCATTGGGTCATGGAGAATTAAAGGGTGTATGTACTCTACCCAAAAGTGGCCTACCGTCTTGGTGTTGGGTCATGGAGAATTAAAGGGTATACTCTACCCAAACGTGGTCTTCCATCTTGGCATTGGGTCATGGATAATTAAAGGGTGTGTGTACTCTACCCAAACGTGGCCTTCTATCTTTGAATTGGGTTGGAGTCTACTGACAGTGAAATACCCCAAAAGTTGTGGGGGGGGGGGGGGGGGGGAGGGGGAGAGGATGAGAGGAGGTTTATCAGCCTAGGTCTAATTCCAGCTACTCTGAACGGGCCTGGCTGAATCATTGCCTGGATACATCTCTGTGTGGCTCTCAGTTGATTCCAAGTTCCAGTACAGGTTCCCCCACCCCTGTATTTCTGCACTTGGGGAGGGAAATAAGAGCAATGTAACACTGTTCCCGTGGAGACGACACTTTGGTACGTGATCAGGAGAAAAATCTGTGCGATAATCTCAGTCCCATAGACAACACCTTTCCCAGTCTTAGGTTACCTGGACGCAGAGAGAGAGAGAGAGAGAGAGAGAGAGAGAGAGAGAGAGAGAGAGAGAGAGAGAGAGAGTAGAGAGAGAGAGAGAGAGACATTGAAATGAAACAAAAATGTCTGGTATTATAGTCATTTGTTCAAGTATCTCAACCCTGTGACTAGTCGTGAACATTCCTGATCATCCCATCCCATAGCTGTCTGTCCTGTGCTGCTCTGTTTAATCCCGTATGTCTGTCTCCATGGATCTGTGTACGTCTGTCTCCATGGAATCTGTGTACGTCGTCTCCATGGATCTGTGTATGTCTGTCTCCATGGATCTGTGTACGTCTGTCTCCATGGATCTGTGTACGTCTGTCTCCATGGATCTGTGTACGTCTGTCTCCATGGATCTGTGTACGTCTGTCTCCATGGATCTGTGTACGTCTGTCTCCATGGATCTGTGTACGTCTGTTCTCCATGGATCTGTGTACGTCTGTTTTATACATGTTGTCCCTGATCTATCCCTTCCTTTTTTTTCCTGCAGTATTTTATGTATGTGAGTGTGGGGGGTGGGGGGGGGGGGGGGGGGGGGTAGATTTGTATGTAAGTACGTACGTACGTTACTTTCCCCGTTCTTAAGTAATCTTACCTAATTCTGACAGGAAAATGTCAACCACAAGAAATATAAGATATGCCCTAATTCTTCTTCTTCACGTGCTACGTGGCGGACATCGGCGATCATGACTCTTCAATCCTCTGTTGCCTCAAACGTTCATGAAGTCTTGCGTATATTGTTATTTGTTGCCCATCTGTTTAAGCTTTCATACATTTTTATCTTGATTTCCGTGCAACACTTGCCAAGTATTTTCCAAAATAAGGGAATGTATCTATTCTACCTCATTCCTTGGTAATTTGACCCTTAGTTATGCTCTTAATTGATGATCTTCTAACAGCTCTCAGTATCTACGCGTTTGTTTTCTTCTCTGTCCACCACATTCTCAACAGTTTTCCCTGTCCACGATATTCTCAACAGTCTTCTCTGTCCACATCATTCTCAACATTCTTCTCTGTCCACGATGTTCTCAACATCCTTCTCTGTCCACAATATTCTCAACATTCTTCTCTGTCCACGATATTCTCAACATTCTTCTCTGTCCACGATATTCTCAACATTCTTCTCTGTCCACGATATTCTCAACATTCTTCTCCAAAACCACACACTTCGATGCCACCAGTTATGCCTTTGTACAGATCCCTTTCTTCTTCTTCTTCTTCGTTCATCCGGATTTTTTTTTTCCGGATGTGATTGCGTTGTGCCTGTTTACAGCAGAGCTGCGTTCTTGCGCCGTTAGGCCGACACATCCGACTTCTGCGGGCATTTGTTGACCGGGTTAACCTTCCCGGGGGTACACATACCTTTTACACGTCTCAATGGGCACTGGGCATGTGATAGTAGACAGTTTGATACATCAGTTGGAACTCACGTATCACGTGATCAGTAGTAGACAGATTGATACATCAGTCGGCACTCACGGATGACGCGATCAGTAGTAGACAGTTTGATACATTAATCGGCACTCACGGATCACGTGATCAGTAGTAGACAGTTTGATACATCTGTCGGCACTCACGGATGACGCGATCAGTAGTAGACAGTTTGATACATCTGTCGGCACTCACGGAAGACGCGATCAGTATCACTTGACATGTGGTAGTAGACAGTTTGATACATCAGTCGGCACTCTCGGATCACGTTATCAGTAGTAGACAGTTTGATACATCAGTCGGCACTCACGAATGACGTCATCAGTAGTAGACAGTTTGATGCATTAATCGGCACTCACGGATCACGTGATCAGTAGTAGACAGTTTGATACATCAGTCGGCACTCACGGATGACGCGATCAGTATCAGTTGACATGTGGTAGTAGACAGCTTGACACAGCAGTCGGCATTCACGGATGACGTGATCAGTAATGAACAGTTTAATACACCAGTCGGCACTCACGGATGAAGTGATCAGCAGTAGACAGCTTGATACATCAGTAGGCACTCACGGATCACGTGATCAGTAGTAGACAGTATGATACATCAGTCGGCACTCACAGATCACGTGATCAGTAGCAGACAGTTTGATACATCAGTAGGCACTCACGGATGACGTGATCAGTATCACTGGACATATGTTAGCAGACAGTTTGATACATCAGTCGGCACTCACGGATCACGTGATCAGTATCTCGCCGGCTGCCTTTACTTCCCAAGACAATTCCTGGTACCTTTCTTGTGGCTGGGGCGCCCTAGGAACCCAGGTCAATGAAACACAATCTAATCCACTCCAGCCAGAGAGGAGAAAATCCCTGTCCACCGGTGCAGCAGACGAGTGTCTCGCGGCTACGCTTAACACCCGCCCCTCCCCTTTCTCCCCCCCCCCCCTCTTCCCAACCCCAGTTATGCACTAATTACCGGATCATGTTAGAATTAAATGAAGCCAAACAGGTTGGGGTTAGAGAGGGGCAAGATGTCAGGAGAAATGGAATGTTGGTCAGGGTTAGACTGACAGCGGGGTGGGGACAAGACCGGTGGGTCAGGGGTGAAAGAAGCTGATCGCGTCAATGCGGGTGTTTTCGGTAAGTGAGAGGTGGGAAACTGGCGCAGCGTCAGAGCGGTGTGCGGAAGTTGAGATGACATTGTGGATGCCAGTGGGGCGTTCAGTGGTAGCATACTTGACAAGACTTGTGGATGCCAGTGGGGCGTTCAGTGGTAGTATACTTGACAAGTAACCACACTTGTTGGCCCATATCAAGATCCCATATGGCCAGTGCTGATCGGCCAGAGACAGTTGTGGCAAATATATTTGTAGATCGCCAGTGATTCTGTAGTGTAAGTAATGCTTCACATGGAACGCTCTATGTTTGTCTCGAAAACCCTGTGATGTATGGTTATTTCTGACAACAACTGTGATAACTCTGCGTTCATTTCTTCAACACGGCAGTCGCGTTTAACAACACCACACAGTGCCAGACTCGCAAGCCAGCCCTTTGAGGCTTTTCTTACGGCGAAACAGTATGGAAAAAGGGGTGATGGTTGTGTGGATCACCATGTCAACGAATAATACTGCACGGTATACAAGAACTGTTGCACGCTGTAGTAATACAGGGTGGAAACAAGAACATCCAGCGAGTGCCAGTCAGCCTATATAAATATGAGGATATTGCCATATATCAAATACGCCCCATGACGCTGACAAGCGTTGATGTTGATGTTGATGTTAACCACAAGGCAGTGTTCTGCAGATCTCTAGCACATGGACCCAACGGGGACAGAGCAAGAAGTCTCACCAGCTTACGTTACCTGCTTGGATTATCTGAAGCTGTGAACACCACCATGTATGAAGAACACACAACATGTCATTCCAGACGTCCGGCATCGTCATCATCATCATGTGCCATTCCGATAAGTATGGGGAGTCATGGTTTTCATTCTCACAAGAGTCTTGGATGAGGTCTGTGTTAATGTCCGGATTACAGCATGTGGCCAAGCTATCCAGGTATTTATCTCTTCGCGTTCCCTTTACTCGTTCCCCGTCAATGTTGCCAGCTGTCACTAACTGTCCTGGTTTATTTTCCCCTCACAATACGCTTTCAGAAAGTCTTGGCTGTCTACGTTTAATTTCTCTACGATAACAATAAGTTATTATCACAATGTGTATGAGACATTATACCAAGTTCAACATTTACATTCTTCTTCTTCTTTCGTTCGCTTGAAATGTGTCTATAACTGCAATGTTGTCTCTTGTATGAATTTAACTGTCTTTTTAGTTCACTCAGCGGTCCATAGAGTTTATCTTCCACTGTTGTCTCTCTAGGCCAGAAGGCTTTCCTAGATATGTTGTAGTTTGGGCAGTCCTGGAGTATGTGCTCTGCTGTCTGCGACGCCAAACCACATGTGCACATGGCTGTTTCACCAATCTTGAATTGTGTATACATGTGGTTGCGTAATCTATTGTGTCCTGTTCTGAGGCTCAGAATAATGACCTGTTCTGGTCTGTCCATAACGTGGTAGTCGTCTTGAGTAGGGTTTGGTGGCCTTCTGACTGATTTGATCATTCTTTTCTTTTGGTGGAATGTAATGGGCACATCAGGCTGCTATTATTTTGCTCCTTCCTTAGCCAATCGATCAGCTCTGTCGTTTCCGGGTTCAAAAGTAGTTCGTAAACTTTTTTCAAGAATTTTGCAAAATATTTTCCTAGTATGACTCAACAGTGAAATGCCTCTGTATTGAATGCAGTCTCAACAACACATGAGGTGTGAATTGTTAGGTCTTCGCATATGTAGGGCAACACCATGTGAGGTGGGATGACCATTTCCCTTCCTCGCCGTCCTTCCTTCCCAAGTTAGGGAAGATTTGGAAACTTGTTTGGTAGCCTTCTTTATGAGACTGAGTCGACCCCAAGTGATTGCATCCTCTCTAGTAGTACTGTTTTAGTCCACCCCCGCCATCACTATAACAATCGTTTCCAAGCGCGTTTTGTCAAATCAGCCATCTGGGACCCTCTCTGCGTCAAATGGAAGATTTAATTAAATCGAACTGGCTTTCGATTTTCATTTTGTAGAAACTTTTAATTGTGACAGAGATTAAGAGCAGAATTTGTCAGGGAAAAGCTGCATTTCAGAAAACGAAAAATATCTTATGCAATAGGTCACTTTCATTGAATGTCAAAGAGAAATTTGCTAAAATGTTATATAGAACCTGATTTTCTATATGGCAGTGAATTATGGAACGTGAATGGACAAACTTTTAACAGCTTGGAAGAAACAAAAAGTGGTTTATGAGATGAATATTGCGAATAAAGTGGACTGTCTGAATAACTAACAGCGATTGCCTGAAAGAGAATAATGAATGAATAACATTATATACAACTATAAGAAGGGGATTGGGGGAGTTAGAGAGGCTGATGGGGAGTTGCGCTGATAATGTCATCAGCGCGGTCGGACGAGCGTTCGACGCCTGGGCTCGTCATCTGCTACGTGAGAGAAAGATTTGCCATCTATTGCTCCGAGCATTCAGGCCTACACAATGTCATGACCCTACCACATCACATACCCATAGCCATTTCCTGCTTGGGGACCACTTGATTGTTAATTGTTATTAGAAAGAGACAAACAGTGAACTGTGGTCGTAGAATGAGAAGACAGCTCAGTGGGTGAAGAGACAATCTGATAGAAGTGATGCTGGATGGACTGAGATGTGAATGTCTACGCCAGATGGCAGGGCACATGATGATGATCAGTGACAATATTCATTTGTGTAATAATTTCTGTGACTCTAAGAGAAACGACACGGTTTCTCAGTTACAGGATCTGGCAGCCCCACGAAGGTGTCGTGAAATTGTCCTTAGTTTCCTGTGAAAGGGCTACCCTTCTTCTCCCCCTGCACCTCTTCTTCTTCATTTTCTGTTTAAAGAAATTTCGAATGCATAAGGCGGTTAAAACATAGCTAAGCAATAATTTCTTTTCTTAATAAATAAATTAATAATTATCTCATTAAATAATACAATTGTAAGAAATGTAAAACAAAGGACTTTTCTTGAATATTTAGAAAACAGAATTAATGATTACAGACAAGAAAAAGCACCAAAGTGTCCTATTGTAATAGAAGGAAAATGCTTCATATTTTGGGGCTATCCATAGCATTAGATGGACGATCTGTGACCGAGATTAAGAGCAGAATAGGCCACGCAGACGTTACATTTCAGAAGATGACACGTGTCTTATTTAATACGTTACTCTTATTGAATGTTACAAAGAGAGTTATGAAATGATATATTGAGCGTGCTCTGCTGTATGGCAGTAAACCGTGAAATATCAATTAACAAAAGAGCTCTGAGGCAACGAAGGTGTGGGTTTTGAGTCAAATGTTGTGAGAACCTTAGACTGTCAGTTTAACTAACAAACGATTGTGAGAAAACGCTGATGATAGTAAAAGACGACACTCGAATATACGAAAGCGACAAACAGCATTCTTTGGCCATGCGCTCATAAGAGGGGAATTAGAAATGTCGTGACACTTGAAAGATAAGTGCTAAAAGGGACAAAAGGGTCGTGAGAAATGGTTTGTGCCGTTGGAAGGTCTAAGATGGTGGCATTAGGATATCTCATCAATAGAATTGTCCGAAACACCAAGGACCGAGATCTGTGAGAGACCAGAAATCCTACGCCAGTTCAGAGTGCCATATCACTGTACTAAAAAAAAAAAGCTAAGTCATGAAATCAATAAAGCCAAACATTACCCAATAAAACTATCTATTAAAAATGACATACCAGAGATTCGGTATGCTGATGATACAGTATTGTTATCCACAACACAGAATGGTATAGAAAACTTAATAGCCTCAACCCAATTGAATAGCGAAATCACAACTTACATCTTAACATAGCAAAATAAGAGATAACGCATAGATATAAAACTACTATGGGGAAAGAAATATATGTTAATGAGGAAAAATTGGAGGTGGTGGAAAATTTTGAATATCTTGGGTCACTGATTACCAACAACAGTGACATAATGAATGAAATTAAACGACGACTATCAATTGCTCTTCAAAGACTAAAACAACTGAATAAATTATGGAGTGGGACATACAGAACTACAAAAATTAGATTTTTAAGAGCATGCATCTTTCCCATTGCAACATACGCCTGTGAGACCAGGACACTTACTAAACAAGCTGAGCAGCGCATAAATGCCTTTGAATATAAATGTTATAGACGAGTTGTAAGAATATCTTGGGTAAAGAAAAGAACAAATGCATCCATACTCCAAGAGCTGAATATTGAGGAAGGTTGGCTATTAAAGACGATAAAACAAAGAAAATTGAAATATTTTGGTCACTTGAAAAGTCACGAAAGTTTGAAGAGAACAATAATGGAAGGGTATATGCCTGGGGGAAAGGAAGAGGAAGGCCAAAGAGAAGATGGGTGCAGGATGTGGCGGTTAATCTCCAGATGGGTGTATCGGACGCGGGACATCTTGCTTATGATCGAGAGGTTTTCCTGAAGGTTGTTGCGAGGTTCTGCAAAGGACATGCCTACTGAATGAATGAATTACAAATATATTTACTCACATAAAAACCTCTTCTTCAAATAAGTATTCCTCTACATTATTGAGAAATTCTGTCAGGAATTCCTTATTAGTGATATGCACTTCGTTCGGTGCACATGTTATCTTACCAAGAGTGCTGCCAAATCGATGGGCTTACCATTATTTCACTTAAGTGATTCGGCGGTGCGTGTGTGACATTATAGCAGGCCATGCTGACAGTAATTTGTAACTCTGCTTATTTGACTTTATCATCAATCTTCTTACTTATTTTCATCACTGAAAGTGTCTTTTCGTGAAGAAGATGGAGTGCTCCGTTTGTGTTTTTCTGTTGTTTCATGCTTGCTTGCTTGCTTCTGTTCGTTGGCTTGAGCTCCAACGCGAAGTCCAGCATGTCGGATGAAGACATCCTGTTGTCCAACATCAGTGTGATGTCATACAGGACCTGAGGTTTGCGTGAGTATCCGTTGTCCCATGTCTGGCTTATTGGTGTGCAGACTGGTGGTACCTCGCCGTAAAGGCAGACACTCTCCGACTTCGGAGGAATCGGCGATCCTACTGACTTTAGCCAGGACCCCGAAGGGACCTGTTGCCCAGGACGCTCGACGAGGACGCGTCAATAGGTCTTGGCCGGTATATAACCCGGCCCTGGTGCCTTGGAAACACCTCTGCGTCCCAGTTGTTTCATGATTTGCGAGATTTGAAAGTCTTGGAATAATATTACACCGGCACAATTTGCAATATGCCTATTCAGAACAATCAGTGGATTTCTTGAGCCACACAAATGTCTTTTCCCATTGATCTTTATATTTCCGATTAGAATCATAAGATGGTTTCCACTTTGGCATGATAATGGGCTCAATATAAGAAATACTTGCCATGAAGGTATAATCAATTTGAAAACTTAACTGAACAGTAAGGTGGATGCGCAGTGCGCGAGTGCGCATAAAACAGTACAGACAGTACGAAAACCATACGTGTTTAATACTTGTTAGTTGTTACGTTCGTTCTCGAGAATGAGCCAAAAGCAGTATAAGCTAAGCTTATTGTTTTGCATTCGTTTTAGCTAAAAGTGGTAACACAAGATAAAAATTAACTTGACCAATTCAAAAAAAAAGAGGCATATATAGCTAAATATTATGCCATTACAAAGTAATAATTTTTAAAAAGCCAAGAAAAAAGCCAAAACTTCAAACTGATATTTTGACGCCAAAGCTGTTTTTTAAAAGCCAAACTGGCAACCGTGCGTCAGTTGACAAGGCAGAAGAAGATGCTGGTTCATTACTTTTCAATAGAGTGACGTTAAATGACACATGTGCCAGTATTTTTTTGAAATCTTTATTTTACACTGAATACTGTTATCTGGCATTGCCACGTCAACACTTGTCCACTGTCAAAAAACTGTCATTTACTGCCAATATAGTACCTTGCGCTGTATGGCAGGTGGGTCTTTGCGCCTGAGGAATGAAGGCCGCCTGGCTAGTGCAGTCGCCGCGAACTGTGCAGGTTAGGATTTTCGTTTTGCCCCCGACAGAAAAAAATCCCATACCTTACCGAGGATTCGAACCCGGGTCTCCTGAAGGAGAATTCTGCTCCTCATCAGAACTCCGGACTCCCAGAGGCTTAACTTAGTAAAGGTGTAGCCACTGTTAGTCACAATATCGCAGTCAACAGCATCAAATTCGTCTAACGGGGGGGGGGGGGGGGGGGGGGAATAAATCAGCAGGTATTCATTGACTTTGACACAATCAGGAATACGCGAGTATGGTAAACCAACGGCTGGTTAATTAATTCACGAATTCAGTAGAAAATATAGTCAGTAGGAAGTATAGTCAGTAGAAAGTATAGTCAGTAGACAGTATAGTCAGTAGACAGTATTGTCAGTAGACAGTATAGTCGGTAGACAGTATAGTCAGTAGACAGTATAGTCAGTAGACAGTATAGTCAGTACACAGTATAGTCAGTAGACAGTATAGTCAGTACACAGTATAGTCAATAGACAGTATAGTCAGTAGACAGTATAGTCAGTAGAAAGTATAGTCAGTAGACAGTATAGTCAGTAGACAGTATAGTCAGTAGACAGTATAGTCAGTAGACCAGTATAGTCAGTAGACAGTAGTCAGTAGACAGTATAGTCAGTAGACAGTATAGTCAGTAGACAGTATAGTCAGTAGACAGTATAGTCAGTAGACAGTATAGTCAGTTAGACAGTATAGTCAGTAGACAGTATAGTCAGTAGACAGTATAGTCAGTAGACAGTATAGTCAGTAGACAGTATAGTCAGTAGACAGTATAGTCAGTAGACAGTATAGTCAGTAGACAGTATAGTCAGTAGACAGTATAGTCAGTAGACAGTATAGTCAGTAAGACAGTATAGTCAGTAGACAGTATAGTCAGTAGACAGTATAGTCAGTTAGACAGTATAGTCAGTAGACAGTATAGTCAGTAGACAGTATAGTCCAGTAGACAGTTATAGTCAGTAGACAGTATAGTCAGTAGACAGTATAGTCAGTAGACAGTATAGTCAGTAGACAGTATAGTCAGTAGACAGTATAGTCAGTAGACAGTATAGTCAGTAGACAGTATAGCAGTAGACAGTATAGTCAGTAGACAGTATAGTCAGTAGACAGTATAGTCAGTAGACAGTATAGTCAGTAGACAGTATAGTCAGTAGACAGTATAGTCAGTAGACAGTATAGTCAGTAGACAGTATAGTCAGTAGACAGTATAGTCAGTAGACAGTAAGGGACCTATGACTTGAAGTGTAGTAGGTGTATATGGTGCAAGCCCCATGTTGTTAGAGCATTGAGCACTGGAGGGGTAACGTGGCCAGTGTCACGCTGGCTGCCATCACGTGGCCAGTGTCACGCTGGTTGCCATCACGTGGCCAGTGTCACGCTGGCTACCATCACGTGGCCAGTGTCACGCTGGCTGCCATCACGTGGCCAGTGTCACGCTGGCTGCCATCACGTGGCCAGTGTCACGCTGGCTGCCATCACGTAGCCAGTATCACGCTGGTTGCCATCACGTGGCCAGTGTCACGCTGGCTGCCATCACGTGGCCAGTGTCACGCTGGCTGCCATCACGTGGCCAGTGTCGCGCTGGCTGCCATCACGTTCAAGGACATTCTGTTAGAGTGTCACAATTGCCTCTTGGCAACCAGTCACCTCTCACAGTCCCGCCCAGCTTACACCAATGAACCTAAACAAACATGTTTTCATTTCACTCAACACTACGCTAGTTGTTAATTGCGGCTCCAGCTTCACGGCAAAGAGTCACCCTATAATGCTCCGTTTCTGAGGCAGAATATCACACAAAATGCCCCTCACTGTCCCATGTGAAAAGTGGAACATGCAGCATTCCCGACACAAAGCACGCACAGGCATACATGCATAAGGCCTCTGCCAGAATGCCAACACACCAGTCCGCCACTTAAATTGCGCTTCATCGTCGATTGAAGCTGCAGTCACTAGAAAACCAGCAGCTGCACTCACGTTATTTGTGACTGAATAACGAGATTGCAGCACAATAATCAGCACAATGACAACAGTCATGCCAGATTCCCTATTATATAACTAGTGGACCATGACCTCGGGTGCCAGTTGCCTACGGCCTTTCTACCTGTAGACACGTTCCAAGGATCTCTCCAATCACACGTTAAACGGCATACGGTTAGCTGGCTGGCGCATTCGATGTAGATAACTTGAGGAAAATAATAATCACAAGTTTGATAGACGCACACAAGTGGCAAATCAATCACATACCACTCATGGACACAGAACGTGTATGTGATAACTCTTTGAAACACGCTGATTAAAATCTCACAGCGTAATACAGCCACAGCCGCAAGTGCCGCTAATGTCATTTCAGAATGTTACGGGTGCACTTATCTTAGCAATGTATGTATTAGTCAATTTCAGCCCACATATGGTTTCAATAAATCTTGTAGCAAAATATGTTCTAAGTCTTTAGGTGAACTTTACGCCATGGGTAAGGATTACAATTACGTCTGTTTTAAACACTGATTGTTTTACTTGTGTTCTGTGTTGAACATTGGAGGTTTCTTGTTTGATATATAAGTGATGTGGTTGTATCTGTAGAAATAGATGTTTGACACAGTGACATTAATGATACGGTTGGGTGTATGATGAAATAGATGTTTGACACAGTGACATGGGCTTTGTGGTTGTTTATGTAGAAATAGATGTTTGACACCGTGACATTAATGATACGGTTGGGTGTATGAAATAGCTGTTTCACACAGTGACATTAATTATGTGGTTGGGTGTATGAAATAGATGTTTGACACAGTGACATGGGCTTTGTGGTTGTTTATGTAGAAATAGCTGTTTGACACAGTGACATTAATGATACGGTTGGGTGTATGAAATAGCTGTTTGACACAGTGACATTAATTATATGGTTGGGTGTATGAAATAGATGTTTGACACAGTGACATGGGCTTTGTGGTTGTTTATGTAGAAATAGATGTTTGACACAGTGACATTAATGATACGGTGGGTGTATGAACTACCTGTTGACACAGTGACATAATTATGTGGTGGGTGTATGAAATAGATGTTTGACACACAGTGACATGGGCTTGTGGTTGTTTATGTACAATATAGATGTTGACACAGTGAATGGGCTTTGTGGGTTTTTATGTAGAAATAGCTGTTTGACACAGTGACATGGGCTTTGTGGTTGTTTATGTAGAAATAGCTGTTTGACACAGTGGACATGGGCTTTGTGATTGTTTATGTAGAAATAGCTGTTTGACACAGTGACATGGGCTTTGTGGTTGTTTATGTAGAAATAGATGTTTGACACAGTGGCATGGGCTTTGTGGTTGTTTATGTAGAAATAGATGTTTGACACAGTGGCATGGGCTTTGTGGTTGTTTATGTAGAAATAGATGTTTGACACAGTGGACATGGGCTTTGTGGTTGTTTATGTAGAAATAGATGTTTGACACAGTGACATGGGCTTTGTGATGTTTATGTAGAAATAGCTGTTGGACACAGTGACATGGGCTTTGTGGTTGTTTATGTAGAAATAGATGTTTGACACAGTGGCATGGGCTTGTGGTTGTTTATGTAGAAATCGATGTTTGACTACAGTGACAGTGGACTTTGTGGTTGTTTATGTCGAATTATAGATATCGACACCGGAGTCATGAAGCTGAGTTCAAACGACACGTGTGTACTAGTATTCAGTTCGGTGGACTCTGTCTGTTTGAATGCTTGCTTACTTGCTGGTGTACGTGTGGCTTGCGCTCCACGCTGAAGTCCTGTATGTCAGATGAATGGCATCCTGTGTCCACCATCAATATGATGGTCATACAGGACTAGGTCTGTGCGAATATCGTTGTCCCTGTCGGGCTTATTGGTGTGCAGACTTTTGGTTCCTCGCGTAGCAGCAGTTACTCTCCTGACTACTTCGGTCGGAATCGGCGATCCTTACTGACTTTAGCCAGGACCCCGAGGGGACCTGTTTCCCAGCGACGCTCGACGAGGACGCGTCAATAGTCTTGGCACAGTGTATAAACCCGGCCCTGGTGCCTTGGAAACACCTCTGGTCCCGTCTGTTTGAGTAAGAAGCCATGTGTAGTAGTTATCGTCTCTGTTGTGCAATCGTGATGTAGTGTTCCAACGATGAGAACAGAGGACAGCGAAACGTGAGTATTATGGCAGCGTTCTAATACTTCGTTATCTTTCAGGCCGGTTTGAGGGCAAGTATATGAATGCCTGAAACAAAGAAATGAATGAAATTCTCAGCGTTACTGGACTAGTGGTCAGAAACTGACCGAATTTACATTGAACACGAGGGTTAACACCACAAGGAGATGCTTATAGCAGGAG
The DNA here is from genome assembly GCA_014155875.1 of Cepaea nemoralis. NCBI lineage: Eukaryota > Metazoa > Mollusca > Gastropoda > Stylommatophora > Helicidae > Cepaea > Cepaea nemoralis. Next base: position 264,416 of record JACEFZ010007794.1, read on the forward strand.
ATTGTCACTGAAGAGCTGATGTTACACAACAGAGCTGGCATCGTCGGACGAGTCTCGCGTGTTCTGTTGTCTACTGCAGACAATAGCAGGTCATGCTTGCCAGCGTACCGCCTTGTGGAGGCTCAGATGCTTAAAAGATGGTCCGATAAATGTGTTTTACTGACAGGATTGAAACACGATCTTGATCAATGGCTTAACAGTTACATTGACAGATCTCTGCCATACTCACCAGTATACCCACGTACGTGTATCGCTGTCTCGATCTCGTGTAATAACGGGACAAGTTGCACAAGGGGACACCCCGAGCCCCAGCAGCATGGTTTAGAGGAATATAATTAATCCTGCCCGATGACGCACCATTATAACAGTTAGAGGTATGATTTAGAGCCACGATCACCACCCGGTACGCCAAGGATGATACCATCAGGAAACACGTCAGTCTCCTTAACTTCCAGCACCATTTCTAGTATTGAATTTATAGGCTGGGTCGAGACCCCCCATACGTGCACAAGTCGGGACACACTCCCACCAGCACCGACACTCGATTCTTTTAATGCAGGTATAAAAGTACTCTTCTTATTTTCCGTTCTTTCATAGACTTGGGGTCCGGGTTTGTTTGTGTGACTTTGAATGTCCGTGTAGTTTTAATGAAGATTCTTTTTTTTCATACTGTTGCTTTGAACTCGAGCGAAGAGCACACTGGCTAGCTTTCTCTATTACCAGTGCTCTACAAACGATTCTACTCCTTTCTGAGGTCCTGTGTAATGTATGTCCCAAGTTTAACAAAAATATGGACCAGGGAGAAGGGCGGTGTGTCAAACGTTTACGTCCTGCTGACAGGTGTAGGAGAGAACCGTCCTACTCTACCAGTAGCGCACGGACAGTTTAAGAGCGCGGGTCTCTTAATATTTTGACCAGCACGATTCTAGATGAAGATACAGAGTCATCTTCTTTTGCGTTGCTTCTGACACATGGCGCCTGGTTCCTGATCAGTTACATAGGGCAGCCTTTATGAAAATTTCACGTAATTAATTAAACATTAATCATGTTTGTTGGCACTGTTAGAGGACGAGGTGAAACAGAGAGATATCAAAGAGATATAATAGAATACACTTTACGACATTTATTCGGAAACAGGGATAACAATGCTCTTCTTTCAAAAACGGCATTTACTATACCGAACAACGCTTTCAATATGTGTTCATTTACTACACCCAACTGCTTTCATGTGTGACATCTACTATACCCAAGCAACGTCTATCATAATGTGGTCATTTACTATGCCAGAACAGTATCTTCCAAATGATCATTTACTATACCCAAACAACGACTTTCAATGTGTGTCATTACTATACCAAACAACGTCTTTCAATATGTGTCATTTACTATACCTAGAAAATGCCTTTCCATATGTGGTATTTACTATACCCAGACAACATCTTTCCATATATGTCAGTTACAATACCCAGATAACGTCTGTCAGTATGTGCCATTCTCTATACACAGACAAAGTTTTCCCATGTGTCATTTACTATACCAAGAAAACTGTCTTGCCATATGTGTCATTTACTACACCAGACAACGTCTTTCCCTATGTGTCATTTACTATACTCAGATAACGTATTTTAATATGTGCCATTTACTGTACAGATAACATCTTTCAATGTGTCATTTAGTATACCTGGACAAAGTCTTCCATATGTGTCATATTACTTACCAGGCAATGCGTTAATATGTGTCAGTTACTATTATAGGACATCGTCTTTGATGTGTGTCATTATTATACTCAGACAACGTCTTTAATATTTGTAATTACTATACCCAGACAACGTCTTTTATATAGGTCATTTACTATACCCAGACAAGATCGTTCATAGTGGCATTTACTATACCTAAATAAAGTCTTTAATATGTGTCATTAACTATGACCAGGGACTCACCTTACTTTCAATATGTGGGCATATTGACTATACCTAGACAACGTTTTTCTAATAGTGTGGTGTCATTAACTATAGCTTGTCAAACTCTGTCACATATGTGGCATTTACTATACCGAGACAAAGTCTTTTATGTATCCAGTGCTCTACCACAGACAACGCCTGTTCCATGTGTGTCATTTGCTCATAACCAGACAAATCATAGTTTAAAATACCGGTCATTACTCTACCCAGGCCACACTCGTTCAATAGTGGGATGTTACCTATAGACAAGAACAACGTCGGATGGACCGTCGTCAGTTCTTTGTCCAGACGGCAGATTCGAATACTGGTAGGCTTGTAGGAAACCAGGTTACAATGACTATAGGGCACGGGAGGACGATGGTGGCAGTGTCAGTAGTCACAGTTCGTGTTGGGGCTCTGTGTGGTGACGTTGTCTAGTGACTGGGGCTCTCTGGGGTGACGTTTCTATGAGCTCTGGGTGTGACGTTTTCTAGTGTGGAGCTCTCTGTGAGTGACGTTGTCTAGTGCTGGAGCTCTGTGTGATGACGTTATCTAGTGCTGGAGCTCTGTGTGGTGACGTTGTCTAGTGTTGGAGCTCTGTGTGGTGACGTTGTCTAGTGTTGGAGCTCTGTGTGGTGACGTTGTCTAGTGCTGGGGCTCTGGGTGGTGACGTTGTCTAGTGCTGGAGCTCTATGTGATGACGTTTTCTAGTGCTGGAGCTCTATGTGATGACGTTATCTAGTGCTGGAGCTCTGGGTGATGACGTTGTCTAGTGTTGGAGCTCTGTGTGGTGACGTTGTCTAGTGCTGGAGCTCTATGTGATGACGTTGTCTAGTGCTGGAGCTCTGTGTGGTGACGTTGTCTAGTGTTGGGGCTCTGTGTGGTGACGTTGTCTAGTGTTGGGGCTCTGTGTGGTGACGTTATCTAGTGTTGGGGCTCTGTGTGATGACGTTATCTAGTGCTGGAGCTCTGTGTGGTGACGTTGTCTAGTATTGGGGCTCTGTGTGGTGACGTTGTCTAGTGTTGGGGCTCTGTGTGGTGACGTTATCTAGTGTTGGGGCTCTGTGTGATGACGTTATCTAGTGTTGGAGCTCTGTGTGGTGACGTTGTCTAGTGCTGGGGCTCTGTGTGGTGACGTTGTCTAGTGCTGGAGCTCTGTGTGGTGACGTTATCTAGTGCTGGAGCTCTATGTGATGACGTTGTCTAATGCCGGAGCTCTGTGTGATGACGTTGTCTAGTGCTGGAGCTCTGGGTGATGACGTTGTCTAGTGCTGGGGCTCTGTGTGGTGACGTTGTCTAGTGTTGGAGCTCTGTGTGGTGACGTTGTCTAGTGTTGGGGCTCTGTGTGGTGACGTTGTCTAGTGCTGGGGCTCTGTGTGGTGACGTTGTCTAGTGCTGGAGCTCTGTGTGATGACGTTGTCTAGTGTTGGAGCTCTGTGTGGTGACGTTGTCTAGTGCTGGAGCTCTGTGTGGTGACGTTGTCTAGTGTTAGAGCTCTGTGTGGTGACGTTGTCTAGTGCTGGGGCTCTGGGTGGTGACGTTGTCTAGTGCTGGAGCTCTATGTGATGACGTTGTCTAGTGCTGGAGCTCTGTGTGGTGACGTTGTCTAGTGCCGGAGCTCTGGGTGATGACGTTGTCTAGTGCTGGAGCTCTATGTGATGACGTTGTCTAGTGCTGGAGCTCTATGTGATGACGTTGTCTAGTGCTGGAGCTCTGTGTGATGACGTTGTCTAGTGCTGGAGCTCTATGTGATGACGTTTTCTAGTGCTGGAGCTCTATGTGATGACGTTGTCTAGTGCTGGAGCTCTGTGTGATGACGTTGTCTAGTGCTGGAGCTCTATGTGATGACGTTTTCTAGTGCTGGAGCTCTGGGTGATGACGTTGTCTAGTGCTGGAGCTCTATGTGATGACGTTGTCTAGTGCTGGAGCTCTGTGTGATGACGTTATCTAGTGCTGGAGCTCTGTGTGGTGACGTTATCTAGTGTTGGGGCTCTATGTGATGACGTTGTCTAGTGTTGGGGCTCTGTGTGGTGACGTTGTCTAGTGTTGGGGCTCTGTGTGGTGACGTTATCTAGTGTTGGGGCTCTGTGTGATGACGTTATCTAGTGTTGGAGCTCTGTGTGGTGACGTTGTCTAGTGCTGGGGCTCTGTGTGGTGACGTTGTCTAGTGCTGGAGCTCTGTGTGGTGACGTTATCTAGTGCTGGAGCTCTATGTGATGACGTTGTCTAATGCCGGAGCTCTGTGTGATGACGTTGTCTAGTGCTGGAGCTCTGGGTGATGACGTTTGTCTAGTGCTGGGGCTCTGTGTGATGACGTTGTCTAGTGTTGGAGCTCTGTGTGGTGACGTTGTCTAGTGTTGGGGCTCTGTGTTGTGACGTTGTCTAGTGCTGGGGCTCTGTGTGGTGACGTTGTCTAGTGTTGGGGCTCTGTGTGGTGACGTTGTCTAGTGCCGGAGCTCTGTGTGATGACGTTGTCTAGTGCCGGAGCTCTGGGTGATGACGTTGTCTAGTGCTGGGGCTCTGTGTGGTGACGTTGTCTAGTGTTGGAGCTCTGTGTGGTGACGTTGTCTAGTGGTTGGGGCTCTGTGTGGTGACGTTGTCTAGTGCTGGGGCTCTGTGTGGTGACGTTGTCTAGTGTTGGGGCTCTGTGTGGTGACGTTGTCTAGTGCCGGAGCTCTGTGTGATGACGTTGTCTAGTGCCGGAGCTATGTGTGATGACGTTGTCTGTGCTGGGGCTCTGTGTGGTGACGTTGTCTAGTGCTGGAGCTCTGTGTGGTGACGTTGTCTGTGCTGGGGCTCTGTGTGGTGACGTTGTCTAGTGTTGGAGCTCTGTGTGATGACGTTGTCTGTGCTGGGGCTCTGTGTGGTGACGTTGTCTAGTGCTGGAGCTCTGTGTGATGACGTTGTCTAGTGCTGGAGCTCTGTGTGGTGACGTTGTCTAGTGTAGGGGCTCTGTGTGGTGACGTTGTCTAGTGCTGGGGCTCTGTGTGGTGACGTTGTCTAGTGCTGGGGCTCTGTGTGGTGACGTTGTCTAGTGTTGGGGCTCTGTGTGGTGACGTTGTCTAGTGCCGGAGCTCTGTGTGATGACGTTGTCTGTGCTGGGGCTCTGTGTGGTGACGTTGTCTAGTGCCGGAGCTCTGTGTGGTGACGTTGTCTAGTGTAGGGGCTCTGTGTGGTGACGTTGTCTAGTGCTGGGGCTCTGTGTGGTGACGTTGTCTAGTGCTGGGGCTCTGTGTGGTGACGTTTGTCTAGTGTTGGGGCTCTGTGTGGTGACGTTGTCTAGTGCCCGGAGCTCTGTGTGATGACGTTGTCTGTGCTGGGGCTCTGTGTGGTGACGTTGTCTAGTGCCGGAGCTCTGTGTGGTGACGTTGCCTAGTGTTGGGGCTCTGTGTGATGACGTTGTCTAGTGCTGGAGCTCTGTGTGGTGACGTTGTCTAGTGCCGGAGCTCTGTGTGATGACGTTGTCTAGTGCTGGAGCTCTGGGTGATGACGTTGTCTAGTGCTGGAGCTCTGGGTGATGACGTTGTCTAGTGTTGGAGCTCTGGGTGATGACGTTGTCTAGTGCTGGGGCTCTGATCTCAGCAGACCTCTTTAATCCAACGAATGCCGCTCAACATCTGTTCATATATTTAACATGTGTCTAGAAGAACGCTGTAGCGGATGCTCTGGCGGTTTTTTTTTAAAAGAAGACGACACAGCTGTTAATCTTTCTGTCTTGTCTACTTCTGTCTGCCTTCAGTGTATCTCTCTTGTTATCTTATAACTTCCAACCGTCACGATTGCTACGACAGCAAGTAAAACTACACTTGTTGTAGACAACATTGTTCCTAATAAAACTGTTCTAAGGTCAAAAACCCATTTCCACATCTTGACGTGTATTGGGTATATGGTGCTAGCTGGGTCGACCTGGCTGCCCATGGGACATCCCCGCCTTGATGAGGGTTCGAACACGTGATCACTGGGAGCGTATGCAAGTCTGCTAGTCACTTAGCTTCAGCGATTCCCTTTAGGTGTAGGTACTGTTTTACATATAAATTGAAATGTAATTATCTCTACAATGTCATGAACAGACTAACTTCTCAGCACAAATATATGTAGATATCTATAGAATCAAGTCTAAATGCAAATGAATGTACGTGCCTATAGTCTCAACACAAACGAACGAACGAACGAACGAACAGACTTTATTTTCAAAGGGTAACAAATTGGGCACGCAGGCCCGTCTTACATTCGGCCTTTCCAATCACTCATCTTTCTTTCATCAACAGTGCATAGGAAAAAACATTGTCACATGAATTTTGTAAACATAAACAATGCATATTACTATGTTATGAGACACATCCACCACCCACCCACACATCCCCCATTCACTCCAACTCCCCCACCCAACCACACACATAACCCACACACACACATACATTCCCCCACCCATCCACCACATCCCTACACCTACACATCTCCCCACCCACACACACCTCTCACCCACCACACATCCCATCCACCCACACCCCAAGCACACATACATTCCCCAACCCACACATCCCCCACCCACACACATCCACCCACCTACACACATCTCCCCACCCACTCACATATCCTCTACCCGTCCCATTACCCACCAACAATCACTCACCCACATATCCTCCTCCACCCACACACCTCCAACCACCCAGCCAAACACACATTCCTCAGCCACACATCCCCCACGCACACACACATCTCCCCGTCAACTCACATATCCCGCACCTACCCACACACAAATTCCGCACCCACCCACATAATCTCCCATCTCCCCAGCCCACTCACAGATCCCGAGCCCACCCCTACAAACATCCCCCACCATCTCCTAACCTACACACACTCACCCACCCACATATCCTCTACCCACCCACACATCCTCTACCCACCCATCCCCCAACCAAACATCCCTTAACCACACACCCTTACTCATATACAATCACCCACCCACACATCCTCTACCCAACCACACATCCTCCACCCACCCATCCCCCAGCCACACATCCCTTAACCACACACCCCTACCCATATACACACACATCCCCACCCACGCACAATCTCCCCACCCATACACACATCCCTCACACACATCCCCACCCACCAACACATCCCCCATTCACAAACACACACCTCCCATCCACGCACACACAACCCACACACACATCCCCAACCCATACACTCATCCCCTCACACATCCCTAGACACACGTACTTATCCCTCAACCACTAACACCCACACATCCCTCACCCACTCATCAACACATACATCTCCTATCTACCCACCCACACTCACACACCCCAACCACCCATCTAAACACACATCCCCCACCCTCACACACATCCTTCACCCACCCGCACACCCAACCACACCCCACCCACCACACACACATCCTTTATCCACACCCAGCTCCCCTCCCACACAACACCACACCCACACACATCCCAAAGACACATCCCTCACCCACACACACATCTCCCCACACATCTCCTACCCATCCACACATCCCCCAACTACAATCACCCTCACTACCCACACATACATCCTCCATCCAGCCACACACACCCCAACCCAGCCAGACATATCCCCCACCCACACACACATCCCCAAATCCATCACCCACACCCATCACGCACCCCTCCCCCAACCCACACACATCCCCACACACATTCACCCACACATCTCCCACCCACACACACACTCCCCACCCATCCACCCAAACATCCCACACCCATACACATCCCTCACCCACACACACATCCCCAAACCCACAACCACCCCCACCTGCACACATCTCCCACCCACCACATATCCCCACCCACACATATATCCCCCACCCATCCCATAACCCACCATCAATCATCCACCAACATATCCTCCTCCACCCACTCACCCACAACCACCTAGCCAAACACACATCCCCACCCACACACACATCTCCCCGCCAACCCATACATCCCGCACGTACCCACACACAAATCCCCCACCCACCCACACAATCCCACCCCGCCCACCCACACATCCTGAGCCCACCCACACACATCACGAATCCACCCACACACACATCCCCCCATCCCCCAACCTACTATTATGATCAAACTCCCACACTTTACACACACATACAGTGACGATTGTCGTGAGCATTGTCGCAAAATTGTAAAGAAAATGGAGAAAAATTGTACATATACATTTTGTAACTTAAAAATTAGTGATGCAATTCAACTCTCTCTCTCTCTCTCTCTCTCTCTCTCTCTCTCTCTCTCTCTCTCTCTCTCTCTCTCTCTCTCTCTCTCTCTCTCTCTCTCTCTCTCTCTCTCTCTCTCTCCCACTCACTAACGCTCTCACTCACATTACAGTAATGTTATATTATACATGATAAAATCAAGTGTCATACATACAAAATGATAATGTGAAAGATGAAAATACACAAAAAATATGGAATGGCATGTTACAGGACATGCGTGCACTCAACTCTCTCTCTCTCTCTCTCTCTCTCTCTCTCTCTCTCTCTCTCTCTCTCTCTCTCTCTCTCTCTCTCTCTCTCTCTCTCTCTCTCTCTCTCTCTCCTCTCTCTCTTTATTACACAGGACACACACTCACACTCATTAACTCTCCTCTCTCTCTCTCTCTCTCTCTCTCTCTCTCTCTCATACTCCCTAATTCTCTCACCCCACTCTACAGTGATGTACATGTGTTCATGTTATAAATTATAACATCAACAGATACATATAGATGTCTATAGTCTCAACACAAACTACTTGTAGGTTCGACAGAAT
>JACEFZ010007795.1:0-112713 GCA_014155875.1 Cepaea nemoralis
CCCCTTTTTGGCCCCCTTCCAAGGGAAAGGGTTCCCTGTGGGTTTTCTCCACTACTGTTCAATCTCTGTTCCTCGCATTGAATCTCCACATATGAGTACCTATCCCTGGTAATTCCTCAGTTCCTTAACCCAGCCCCAATTTTCCCTTTTCTGAAAAAACCCAGCCCCACTGTGGCTATACTTTTATGATTTCCAATTTAAAAGCCCCCAATCTCCATTTGTAAAAACCCTGGACTTCTCTTGCCTGTGATTCACTGGCTCAATCGAGTACCACATGCTTCACCCCCTTCCTTCACCAGCATCCCTTGCCCATGTCCTTCTCCCAGAAAGGGTTTTTATAATTTGGCGTACCGGGGCAATGGTTTTTTTTCTGTATTTAGCTCCTGGAGCAAAAGGGACGTCAAATCATATATTAGTCTGCCCCAATCCCGGACCTCTCTGTCTGGCACGGGCGAAAATTCCCAGACCCCCACTTTTTTACATAGTTGAAACCTAGTCTCCCCCACTTTTCGTCTTTTTCTCCTGGCGCCTGCCCTCCTTTTTTTCTATGCGTCTTTTCCACACCATTTCCTCGTCTTCTCCTCCCACTCTCTTTTTCGCTAGCCTCTGGGGGATGTGTCAAGCGCAGAGCAGGGCCCTCCGTACCCCGGGCGCCGATTCCCATTTTTAAAATAAATCCAAAGGCAAAGTTTGGATATTTGCGGGAAAAAAAGGGTCCCCTAGCATTGCCTGCTTGCTGGGAAAAGAGGCAGGGGATGTCCCGCAGGAGTCCATAGCCTGATGCGCCCCGAAACCCCTGTCAGACGCCCAAACTTTTCACGACCAGTTAACCCCTGGCCATCCCCTTTCCCCAGCACGCTGGTCCACCTTGGACCTTTGGGGGGTTTTTATTTTGGGGTTTTCCGTCTCCTAGATGGATTACTGTCCAAAGCTAACGGGTTTTCCCCCTACCCGGGGGCGTAAACCCCGATCGGGGGGGGTAAACCCGGGACTCCCCCCTTGCCCAAGGGGTCCCGTAGGCTAGCGGAGGGGAAAGGGGGGCCCCAAATTCTCCTTTTTATAGGGGATACCCCCTACCCCGCTACCCAAATTTATTTGTTGGCATTTATTTCTATGAGTGCTCGACAAAATTCCTGAATTTATTTCTCATGCTAGTTCAATGATATTTAAGGACCCCTCTCAAATGACATATTTACTTGTGTCATTGCGACTGTCACACGAAGTTGCATTTATTTCTATGAGTGCTCGACAAAATTCCTGAATTTATTTCTCATGCTAGTTCAATGATATTTAAGGACCCCTCTCAAATGACATATTTACTTGTGCCATTGCGACTGTCACACGAAGTTGCATTTATTTCTATGAGTGCTCGACAAAATTCCTGAATTTATTTCTCATGCTAGTTCAATGATATTTAAGGACCCCGCTCAAATGACATATTTACTTGTGCCATTGCGACTGTCACACTGAAGTTTAACGATTCATTAGTTGCATGTCCTTGTTCAGGACATTGACAGAACCCCCCACCGGGTACCCTGTTCTCATCTGAACAGCTGGCTGCATAAAAAATGTGTCGCGCTAACGGAACAAACACAACAAGAAGGAGAAGAGGCCCAGAAACCGAACAAGAATGCGAACGAACCACGACTCCTAGTGGAAGTAGGGTAACAATATAACAGGATTATTTCAAGCTCATTGCATTTATTAAAAATACGGTATAGTGTGATGAGTTTATGAAAGAATGGCTGGTTGTTGTTTGCACGCAACCCGGCACAGATCTCGTCTGCTGCTGTCGCCGAGGGAGTGTCGAGTGAAAACAGAAACTGTACCGAGTGCAAACTGTACATCAGATCTTGTTGTCCAGCATTGGTACAAACATGTTTCTGATTTAACTCGGATAATTTAACATTTTGTCCGCCGAATATACGTTTTAAATATTTAACCTGTACAATATGTTTAAGAAATAACGGTTAGGAGTAGTATAAGATCGATCGTAAGGTACGAAGTACAACAATTCAATACGCGTGAGACAATTTAAATTTTCGTTTCAAGCATTTCATGAGTGAAGTGACAAATGTCAAATGGCAATGACAGTCTGTGATATATTGTATTCGCTTATGTTAGTTTACGCAAATTAAGGTAATTTACTGAACCTGGTTTATTCTTATGTGCTTTTCAAGTGAACAAATCGTGGTGGTGTATTAATATTATTAGTGTGATTTGTTCTACAAATTTGGGCGAATTGTATCAATGATTCAATCACTGAATTCACTGCTTTGATTTTGTTTTGTTTTATTTCGAGGCTGTTCAGAAAACATCCATTTTGTGCAGTTTAAGTAAGTTATTATAGTAAATATGTTGTTAATGTGACCCCAGTAGTGTTGGATAGACCTACATTTCAAAATGAGAAAAACACATACATGCACAAATATAAATTTATTAATAAATGCATGAGTAGTTCTTAAGTTCTGGTGTACACGAGTTGGACCCTCACAGAGTTTGCTGTTGTGATTTAAAACAAAAAAAAAATATTTTCACTCCCTTTGATTGAATTCAAGCATAGTCCATACATACAGGGCTGCTACTTCTAGTGCTCGGGACTGATTTTTGCGTTTGGATTAGCTTTCCCTATTACCAGTGACCTCAACATCAGGTGAACCCACGCCAACTTCAGAGGTACTTGTAATTGACACCCCCAAGTCAAGGATGAGAAGTCAACATTTTAGTCCAGCCGTCCGGTGTAGGGGTTGAACCTGCTACCTTGGCATCAGCACACTGGATGTTTAAGAATGAGTGCTCTTATCCATCTGGCGATGGTAACATCTATGCTGTAGTTATATTTTCAGGGCTGGTGACATTCTCCTTATGTGATTTATGGAAGGAAACTTGAGCAGGTATGGAGGTGTTCAATTGTCATTTAATGGGAATCACAGTTGGTTGACTTTAGAACCCATCATTTAGTTGGGCACACCTTCAGTGGACATCATTTACTCATGATTAATGAACATCATTTACTCATGATTCTGTCGGTGGGTGGGCTGATGAGCGTTTGGCCATTGCATTGCCTGGGGCCACCAACTCAGACATCCCCTGCTTGTTCAGTTCAGGCCCATAATGACTAATAATGATGTGGTATGTGATGAGGACATTTTAAGGGAAGCTGAGTCGGCTAAGACAACTTAACACAAACATCAGAGAGAGGAGGCAGTCATCGTTTATTTGACCACAGTGATGAGAAGACAAACACTGGAACATAATTGTGACAACCGGAAAGATTTACTGAAAGAGAGATAGAAGAAGACAGTGTTAAGAGGATTCTTCACAGTCTTGTGTCATGGCACGGAATGGAGTCAACACACAAACTGACCCATGATGTAGAAGATCACAATTTTTGGAGAGGCATAATTCGCCCACGCCGACTGGCAGGGCACTGGATGATGATATGTGATGAGGGCATATGGTGGATGTCTTGCATGGTGTTTTATAAGTCCAACTGTTGCGTGCTCGAGGTGTAGTACAGGGTATTCCTTTATACACAACATAACGACCTTAACTGTCCCTCATGCCTGTGAATGAAATCACCACACCACTGAATATTGTTTCAATGGGAGACCAGCATCAAGAGATGGGATGTAAGGAGGATGTGAGACTTTCCATCACTGTGAGACAGAATGATGCATATGCTTTGTAGATGGCCTTCGTTATGAAGAGGGCGACTGATCTGTAAGATTTTTTTCAAGAAACCATTGCGTTTGGCTCACTTTGGTTGTAATCATCATGAGCTTTAATGGTTCCAAATTGCTGTTATGGCCGAAGGCGCAAGTTGAGGGTGAGGGTCCAACCTTGCTGCTTGCTGACGTCTGGCAGCAAAAGTCCAACTCCTGGCCTTCACTTAGGGGAACTATTTTAACCAACAGGAGAAAGAGCTAAAGCAAGTCTCTGTCACCTTAAAACCAGATTGGCTCTGGTATGTATGTACATACATAATCTAAACCTGTAAGAAAGATGCTGAAGACGGAGGCAACCTGCCAGGAGGCGCACCACAGCAAACAGGATGCCACGCAAACATGCTATGAAAAAATGAGGTTATCGTGGTGGAGTAGATTGGAACTTACTCATTCGGTGTCTACCTCATGTTCATCTCTCTGTGTTGACTGTTTCTACAAAATAAGAAAAAGGGTGGGATTCGCTCCTTGATCCTGGGGTAGTGAATCAGTTGTATAGCCTCCTCAGACAAGGGCTGAAAACTCAGACCTGTGCGCATGCTGCACGTTAAAATTCCCGTGACAATTGGACATTAAAAAATTCAGGTCAAAAAGGCAGCTGGTCGAGCAAAATATCAAAATGAGAAAGCTCCGTATAATAAACAATGTACAGACAGTGTGTGTGATTGGGCTACAGAGTTTGTGCACTGCGCTGAGACTCTCCGTGTGTGATCTATGGGAGGAGACTGAGCACTTTTGGAGACGTTCGTGTGCAAAGAAAGTGATCCTTCACCTTATTAAATCAAACTATCATCATCATTCCAAAGACTGGTGTTGAAGTTGTCTGATTATGTCCTTCCAGTCTCCTGTTCTCAGCAACTTTCTTCAGCTCGAGCACAGGCTTGTTCCCTAACATCCTTGCATGATTGTGTGATGTTACGTTCCTAGGTCATCCTTGCATGATTGTGTGATGTCATGTTTCTAGGACATCCTTGCATGATTGTGTGATGTCACTTTTCCTAGGACATCCTTTTTTGCATGATTGTGTGATCTCTCTTTTCCAAGGACATCCTTTTTGCATGATGTCACTTTTCCAAGGACATCCTGTTTGCATGATTGTGTGATGTAACTTTTGCAAGGACATCCAGTTTGCATGATTGTGTAATGTCACTTTTTCTAGGACATTCATTTTGCATGATTGTGTGATGTCACTTTTCCAAGGACATCCTTTTTGCATGATTGTGTGATGTCACTTTTCCTGGGAAATCCATTTCTCTTGCCCAAGATCTTTGCTTTCTAGTTTTTCAGTGACAGACCTTGGTTGTAATATAGAATGTTGTAAAGGTTGCATGTCCTCTGCAGGACTTCACAATCACACCCTCCCCCACCCTAGCTCCTATTTGCTATTTGTAATTTACAATACAATTTCATGTTCAGTACTTTGCCATTGCTTTCTGAACAAGAAGTCAATATTCAAGTCCAACTGACCGGTGGGTGGAACAAACCAGGCCACTCAAGAAAGTTTTAAGTCTGAGCTAGATGAACCTTTTGGCCATGGTAATCTCAAATATAATTATTCCCGGTCAACAAATGCCCGCAGAAGTCGGATGTGTCGGCCTAACGGCGCAAGAACGCAGCTCTGCTGTAAACAGGCACAACGCAACCGCGTCCGAAAAAAAAAAAACTCCGGATGAACGCAGAAGAAGAGAAGAAGAAGAAGAATATAATTATTAGTTTTGGCCTCGTAAGTAAAGTCACTGTATGTTTTCATTTATATAAAATGTAAAAAGACTTCAATGTCTTATTTTTCTTTACATCCTTGGATAGAAGATAAGAAACAAATAAATAAGGACAGTGAGTATTCTATTTTGTTCTTATATACAACCACAACAACAACAACAAAAAAACACTGAAGAAATGCTTATAGACATCATACATACAGTGTGTGCACTTCTCATAGTTTGCCCTTAGCCAGTTCATTTCACTTTATAAGTGAATCTTAAGTAAGTACACTTATGTGATTGTGAATAATTGGTGATTACAGAAATTAATCTCAGGACAAACTTGAACCAGGTCAAGCAGATAACAGGTGCCTTGACCAACTGGTCCTCAACTGTCAGAAGAAATGTTTCATTTTAATATTTATTTGTCACCTGGTGGGGTATTGAGCTAGGCTGAATTACAGGCAATGGTACCTGCCTTGATGTGGTGGCAGAGGTTAAGGTTAGTGTAAAGAGTTAGGATTCTGGTTGACAGTTCATGTTCAAACTTAGGATTCATGTAATACAGAATTAGGATTAGATAGAGAGTTCATGTTCAAGCTTAGAATTCATGTAATACAGAGTTAGGATTAGTATAGATAGTTAATGACCAAGCTTAGGATTAATATAATACAGAGGTAGGATTAGTATAGAGAGTTCATGTTCAAGCTTAGGATTAATGTCCAGAGTTAGGATTAGTATAGAGAGTTCATTTTAAAGCTTAGGATTAATGTAATACAGAGTTAGGATTAGTATAGGGAGTTCATTTTCAAGCTTAGAATTAATGTAATACAGAGGTAGGATTAGTATACAGAGTTCATGTTCAAGCTTAGGATTCATGTAATTCAGAGGTAGGATTAGTATAGAGAGTTCATGTTCAAGCTTGGGGTTAATGTCCAGAGTTAGGATTAGTATAGAATTCATATTCAAGCTTAGGATTAATGTAATACAGAGGTAGGATTAGTATAGAGAGTTCGTGTTCAAGCTTATATTTGATTCATGTAATACAGAGGTGCTGGTCTCCCTGGCCTAGAGGTTAAACGACTTTCTCCATAATCCCGTTTATCCACGTAGGGTAACGCAGTGCACAAGAATAGGAAGCGGTCCTTGTCGCGTTGGTAACTTACGTGATAAATGAGCCGGCTGCTCAGAAAGCAATGGCAAACTACTGAGCATAATCTTGCCAATAAATCGACAGCAGTAAAATGCTGGTGTTGACAGCGATGTCCTGTAAAGGATATGCGGAAAAAAAATTCAGAGGTAGGATTAGTATAGAGGGGTAGCTCATGTGCAAGCTTGGGATTATTGTATGGAGATGGATTAGGATAGGATTAGGATTAAGGTATCGAGTTAGGAGTTGATAGAGTGTTCATGTTCAAGGTTGGGTTTTTTGGATGTTGTTAGTGACATAATTTTTAAAAAAATTATTAGATGATAATAATTTTGTTCTTAAGTATAAGAAGTGCTTACAATTTTATTTCCATAGCATTTATATTTAAGTTAGAAAAAGTAATCAATATTTCTGGAGAAATATCAAGACTTTTAGAAGCAAAGTTGTTATTTCCAGAGTATTTCTGGAGGAACGCTAAAGATTTAAATGGTCATTTTCTATGAGAACTCAACGCTGTGCTATCTTCTAACGGTGTTAACTGCGCAATAGTGTGACGAGGCCTGGTTCAAGTTCCAGAACAGAAGAAACATGGGCAGATACACGGGTAAAACATGCCGTCTGACGACGATGCTGGCGATGACAGCATCCTTCTTTCTTGTGGAGATTATTGTTGGGTATGTGACCAACTCGGTTGCCCTGGTTGCTGATTCGTTCCACATGTTGTCTGACGTGGTGGCACTTATTGTTGGCTTCTCTTCCGTTCGGGTAAGTCAACCTTTTGTTTGTTTTAAATTATCTTATTTTAAATTCAGATAAATCGACCTTTTTTAACATTTTTTATGTTTTAATGCTCGCTCGCTTTGAGCTCAAGCGTAGTCCATACACTACTTATAGTAGTGATGGACTGAATTTTGCGTGTGGATTAGCTTTCCCTATTAACAGTGTCCCTCGCCATCAGGCAAACCCACTCTGACTCCAAAGGTACTTGTAAATTACGTCCCCAAGTCAAGGACGATAGGTCAACATTTTAGTCCAGCTGTCCGGTGTAGGGGTTGAACCCCTGACCTTGGCATCAGCACATCAGATGTTTAAGAACACGCATTCTTATCCATTCGGCCATGCTGACTTATGTTTTTTAATTTAAATGCTCTTATTTTAAATTCGGGTAAGTCAACCTGTTGGGTGTAAATGCTCACGTTATTTTACAATTTTAAAGGTAGTCCCATGAGGAAATACTGCCATTGAGGTATAAAATGTTATGCCTTCTCATATTCTAGGCATACTGAGTTATCTTCCTTCCACAGGTCAGCATGGCCGAATGGGTAAGAATGCATGTTCTTAAACATCCGATGTGCTGATGCAGAGATAAGTGGTTCAACCCCTACACCGGACAGCTGACTAAAATGTTGACCTGTCATCCCTTGACTTGGGGGCGTAAATTACAAGTACCTCTGAAGTCGGAGTGGAGTCGCCTGATGGCGAGGGATGCTGTTAACAGGGAATGCTAATCCACATGCAAAATTCAGTCCATCACTACTGTAAATAGTGTGTATGGACTGCGCTTGAGTTAAAAGCGAGTGAGCGCAAAAAAAGAAAATGAAAACCTTGCTTGCTTGTGTGCATGCGTCGCTGGCTGTGAACTCCAGCGTGAAGTCCTGTATGTCGGATGAAGACATCCTGTTGTCCAACATCAGTGTGATGTCATACCGGACTGAGGTTTGCGTGAGTATCCGTTGTCCCATGTCTGGCTTATTGGTGTACAGACTGGTGGTTCCTCTCCGTGCAGGCAGATATTCTCCGACTTTGGAAGAATCAGCGATCCTGCTATGTTAGCCAGGACCCCGAAGGGACCTGTTGCCCAGGACACATGGCTATGGCGTGTTAGTGGTCTCGGCCAGTATAAAACCTGGCCCTGGAGCCTTGGAAACACCTCTGCATCCCTGAAAACCTTAAAGTATGCTAGAAATTACAATATCAATGCCATTGTCTTATAACTTGTGGAGGACATCTTATAACTTGTGTAGGACACTTGACCAACTGGGCCTAAATTTGTGGAGGACACTTGACCAACCTAAAAGTAACCGGTCGTTACCTGCTGGGCCGAGTCTTGACCTGGTTACATCCTGATATGCCTGTCTGCGGATGTGAAGTTTCTGTACTGGTGTTGTACACCCCACTGGTTTATGAGATTGGAGAGGGGAAGGAGGGCTCTGCAGCAGTGCAGTGTCTTTGTGGATGTAGTACTTTGGTAGTGGGTCAGGAGAAGTTTCTGTACACCAACCAGACTCTGATAATGCAAGCTCTTTCCAGGGCCAGGGACCTAAATGCCAATGCGTCTTTGTAAACTCACACTCTTCTAGAGGATTGGCAGAACAACATTCACAAACCAACATTAACAAATAAACACTCACAAACCAGCATTCACAAACAAACATTCACAAACTAACATCCACAAACTAACATTCACAAACCAGTATTCACAAACCAGCATTCACAAATCATCATTCACAAATCATCATTCACAAACCAACATTCACAAACCAACGTTCTAATACATTCAGCCACAAGAAAAAGTAAAGGACCCTTTCATATACCTCATGGCATATGTGGCGTATGGGGCCAGCCTCCTGTTTTTACAGATCAGTCCGCACTCGACAGGTGATGTGATCAGTATCATGTCGCCTGCCTTTACTTTCCATATATTTTCTGATACCCATTTTAAGCATGGACAATGAGCAAAGCTGAAAAACATCTGATGGCTGTGGAAATGTGGTTTCTGAGGAAAATGGAGCAGAAAATGGAAAAGCATGGACAGAAAGAAAATCTAACGACCAAGTCCCACAAAAGAAAACCATACCTTGATTAGAGAAATTAGACAGTCAACATTTTTTTGACATGCTATGAGAAGAAATAAATTGGAGAACTTGGTGACACTAGCAAGATTGAGGGGAAGAGAACAAGGAGAAGGCAGAGAAATAAATACCTTGATGGCTTAGCCACGTGGTATGGTTGAGACAAGAACACATAATGTTGGATGTGTTTCTGTGCTAATTCTCATTAGTTTATTGCGTCTGGATCAACAGGATTTGTCTTCAACACACATAGACAGTCACAGAGCCATCTTAATGGGCACATTTTACATGGCTCGCTGTCTGATAATTGGTCAGTGAAAAATCTGGCCACTGCTGGGTATTTAAACATTGACCATTGATTTGATAAGCCAGAGCAGTGACCGCAGTTCCACCACACACAGTTCCCTCAGACACAGTTTTATTAAAATAATTTAAGTGTTTTGGTCTGCCTGCTGGTGGACACATTCACTTGTGGAAATGAAAAACAGACAGATAAACACCAGAGTTGAAACGTAAATGTGGGCAATTTAGCAGCAGACCATCTTGCATTGGTCTTCATAAAATGGTTGAAGTGCCGGTCATTCAAAATGTAATGGCAAACTACTGAATGTAAAGTTTCCAAGAAATCACAAAAAGCCAAAAAATGCTGTACTTGACTGCCATGTCCTGTAAAGGATATGCATCTAACTTTAACTAATTTGTCGTCTTCCTCCTCTTCTAATTCTTCCTTCTCCATGTCCTGCTTGCCATGATCCCTGTCATGCCTGTCAGCTTAAGTTCATGTTGTTATTACAGATATCAAAGTGGTCATCAAAGAGGAACACCTATGGCTGGATTCGAGCAGAGATTCTTGGTGCCTTAGTCAACGCAGTCTTCCTTCTGGCACTCTGCTTCTCCATCTTGGTGGAAGCTCTCAAACGTCTAGTGGAGGTGGAGAGAGTGGAAAACCCCAAACTGCTGCTCATTGTAGGAGGAGCAGGGTTGGTTATAAACATTATTGGACTGATGTTGTTTGGAGGTATGTGAATTTTCTTGTAAGAAGCATCACTTTTTCACATTTATTTTCCTTGTGGCTAAACAGTTCAATGTCAATCACTTTAACTGATTCAGCGCCAAACAAAAAGTATGATTGGACCAAACATGGCACACAATAAAATTAACAAACATTATAATGTAAATTTCCGTTCACTGAGCATTGAAATTGCTAAAGATACCACGAAACAAAACAAATAACATGATAACCCTAGTACAGCGATATATCTTCCTTCTGTCCCAATGGGAGGTCACATTTGGCGATTTAGTATCCTTTGGCAGTGAATCAATTAATAGGGGAAAGTAACCACACCAAAAAAAAAAACAGATGCTGCTTTCTGTCTTGTGTTGTTTGGTGTTGTGTAAACATGTTTTTGTCTGTTTTGTGGTCAGTTGGAGTAAAAAATTCTGCTACGGTCCTTCAATAACTCAGAAATTAGTAGTAGTATTTTCTGTTTGCAGTTTGCTTGTGTGAATATATTTATTAATAATATTTTATTGTATGTCTTTACAGGACTTTGCATTCAACTCCAGCATTTATTTTCCTTTGTAATTATGCTGTTTGCTTTCAAATAGCCAGCTACTATTTTGAACCCTCACCTCATGGCGAGGAACACAAGTTATAGGGAAAACTAACCCACACTCAAAATTCGTCCAGTGCTGCTAGAAGTAGCGTATATGGCCAGTGAGCTAAAAAAAAAAAAATTAAACAGCAGCACCCTGAAACCCATATCTCTTCCGATATGAAACTTTTACAGTTCTGGTTGCTCATAGCACAGAACCAATGCAGTAGGCTTTTGCACACTGTATCCAGTGAAGTGGTAATGTCCCTCCACCGAAATATCCAGATTAAAATACAGTAAATGTTATCAGAAATATTCAGGTCACTTTGACAGCTAACTTAAGGGTGGGTAACTCTCTTGGAGAATGACATAACAGAATGTTATCTTAACCTGTTTCTGATATCTGAACTGTGACCCAGTAGTTTCCCTGGCATTTGTTGTAAGTTGAATGTTATACCTGGTATTTATGTGAATATACATGAACATGCAAATACATGTACCGGCATATCAGGAGAAGGAAACATGGAGAAAGTTTTAAACTTTAATAGATTTACCATATGAATTATGGGACATTTCGCAATCATCACAGAAGAAAATAGGTGCTTTTGAACTTAAATGTTGCATACAAATTTTATAATTCTGGGGACCAAGAAGTAGAAGAATACTGAAATTTTACGAGATTTGAATATTGAAGAAAACTGGTCCATAAGCAACATGATATCTTGGAAACTGAAATATGTTCGTGATATTGAATGTCACGGTTGATCAGGAAGATCAGTAATAGAAGATGTGGTCTGGTAGAAGAGTCAGATGTACTTGACAGCAACTGGTGTAGAGGTTCCTCACCAGGGACACAGTCACAAACTACAGTGCGATGGGTGTAATTAACATCCAGACACTTTACCTGCTGAGGGAGATGGGGAACCTTTTAGTGTGTCCGGAGGGCAGCGACATTGCTTCTGTTAACTAAAAGCAACAACAGTGGCAACAAACCATGCTATTTCACCTGAACTACTTTGCAGTGGTTAATTTGTTTTTCTCCTTGCTTGTTTTGAATTCAAACGTAGTCTGTACACATACTACTATGTTTTGGCTGGCCATGTGAGACCGACATTTTGCAAATTTCTGGTTGGTTGATCACACACACACACATATATATTTTACATTTGCTCGCTTTCAAGTTGAGCATAGTCCACTCTGGACTGATTGTTGCGTGTGGAATAGCTTTCCCTATTACCAGTGTCCCTCGCCATAGGGTAACCTACTCCAACTTATGAGGTAACAGCAGTGGTTAATGATCAACGAAGTGTGTAGAAGCAAGACAAGATCCGAGGTTGCCAGTGGTTAGTGCATTTGCCTACCAAGACAGTGGTCTAGGTTCTTTCTCAAGCAGAGACAGGATGATTTCTTCCTGCCAGTATGGCTCTGGAATCGATCCAGTCGCATACAAATGGGCACCAGATAATTTTCAGAGCTTTCTGGCAATTGTTTGTGAAGGAAACTTGACGTGGAAGGGAACTGACCACCCCATCTCATTATATGTGCCTTAGAATACACTGCCTTTCACACCATGGCCTTTCACTCCATGACCTTTCACTCTACAGCCTAGTGGCAGTAACTGCTGTCGAATCATTAAAAAAAAAAATAAAGCTAGATAATGAGCACACTGGGATGAGGGTTTGATGCCTGGGCTCATCACCTGCTTAGTGAAGGAACGATTGACCCCCCTATTCCTCCGTGTATTCAGGCCTACAAAATGTGATGGCCTTATCACATCCCAGACCCATACCAGGAAATTGCTTTGCGAACATAAAACAAAAATATCCTTGATGAATATAAGTATTGTTATGGCTAGAATGCCGGATTCTCCTTCAGGATACCTGGGTTCAAATTCTTGGTAAGGTGTGGAGTATTTTTCTGAAAGAAAAAAAGAAAAACGAAAACTCTAACCTTTATAGTTCACTGCGACTGCACTAGCCAGGCGGTCTTAATTCCTCAGGCTCAAGACCCCCCTGCCATACGACACAAAGTACTATATTGGCAGTAAATGACAGTTTTAAATGACAGTAGTTATCACTTGTTTATATGATTATGTTGGAAAGATAACAATCAAGATGTATTCTTCTTCTTCTTCTTCTTCTTCTTCTTCTTCGTTCATCCGGAGTTTTTTTTCGGACGTGATTGCGTTGTGCCTGTTTACAGCAGAGCTGCGTTCTTGCGCCGTTAGGCCGACACATCCGACTTCTGCTGGCATTTGTTGACCGGGTTAACCTTCCCGGGGGTTTCTTAGGACGTTAGACTCTCACTGTTGTGGTGTTATCTCCCATCCCAGCTGGCCCATATAGAACAGCCAAAGGCATCCTGGTCGGCCCTCAAGGGAAGGCAGGGGCAGACCATGGGCATTCCCCGCCATCCAAGGAGGCTTCCATAATTGCAGAGCCATCACACACCGCTCTGGTACTGGGCTCACCCAAGGAATCGTCACGTCCTGCACATGGCTGCTTAGCCTCACTTCCGTATATTGGGCCTTCCGTTCACCATAGGCTGTTCTTCCAGAAGCCAGAAGAATGCAGTTTGCAGATGACATCCACACAGTGAGCTTTCGATTCGGACTTTCCACGTAATGGATTTGCTATCCAAGCAATATTTCATTTTGTGCCACTAGGACACTTTTTCCACCTTTTTTGAAGCCCACACAGTGAGCTTTCGATTCGGACTTTCTACGTAATGGATTTGCTATCCAAGCAATATTCCATTTCATGCCTCTGGGAGGCTTGTGTAACCGACATGCCTGTGGTATGAAGTGTGGCAGTCTAAATACTTCTTCATGTACATTTAAATGTCAACCTGAATACAGTTAAAGTAAGCTGCAGTCGACTTGAGCTTGTTGATATCTCCATAGAGCTTGTCCTCGAATGAAGCAGGTGTGGGCCAAAATATCTTTCTCTGTTCTGCATATATTGGGCACTCTTGCAGCAAATGTTTAGCTGTCATTTTACCAGTTCCACAATTACATTCATCTGTATCTCCTATCTTTAGTTTGTTGAACAAGTGGTATTTCAACCTGTTGTGTCCTGTGCGGAGTCTGAAGATTGCTACTTGTTCTCTTCGGTCGAGTTTGTAATATGCATCATCCTTCTGGTGGCCTGGATGCTCTGATTCCCATTTGGTTCTATAAGTGCTTTTTATCAACCTCTTTGCCTCATTATAGGTTATGTCTATGTCAGGCTGTGGTAGTCGTCCGCCCTCTTTTGCCAGTCTGTCAGCCTCTTCATTTCCAGGTATACTGCAATGTGATGGGATCCACTGTATTACAACTTTTTTGGATTTCTGGCATAGACCATGGAGTGCTGCTCTTAGGTCAGCTATTTCTGTGCTGTTATTGCTCTTCAGTATTGAGACAGCTGACTTTGCATCTGTAAAGATAGCTATTTGCGTCTCTTTATTTTCCTCCATCAAGAGCATTTCTGCTGCAGTTTTCAGAGCCTCTACCTCCGCTTTGAAGTTACTTGAAAACTTTCCAGTTGCCACTGAATGTGTTTTTTTTCACTCCATTTTTTAAATTTAGGAGAATTCCTCCTCCTCCATTCTCTACTGAATTTTTGGCTGATCCATCTGTATATGCATGGGTCCAATTGCTGCTTGGGTAATGTTCTTTTATGTAGTTTAGGGTTATTTCTCTTCTTTCGGTTTCATGCTGAGTGTTCTTTTTCTCAATACCAGGAATGTTTTCTATCATCTCAGGCAGTTGCTGCTGTCTCCAAGCTGGGAACTTGTCTGCATTGTAAATGGGTTTGACTGTTGATATGTTAAGTATGGGATCTGCCCTAATCTTTCGTTTTGCAGTTTCTACAAAGTTGCTACGCTTCAGTCTTCCCTTTCCAAAACCACTAAACCTTTTATACATAGGGTGGTCTGTCAATCTTCTAAATTTTTCAGCTTGTTGCTGGGCTCTGCTATCTCTTCTATCCTGCATTGGTTGTAAACAAGTGATCTTTTCTAATTCATTAATAGGCGTTGTCTTCAGGCTTCCAGTTATGATTCGCATTCCTTGATTTTGGACTCTACTTATTTTGTTAAAGTTTGACTTAGCTGCTGTTGCCCAAGCTGCAATGCCATATTCCAGTACTGGCCTCACCCGTCCAGTATATAACTTCTTGAGAACTTTCTCATCTGCTCCCCACGTTGTACCAGCAAGCTTTTTCATGATTGCCATTCTTTGCCTTGCTCTTGTTCGATTTTTCTCAACCTGTGTCTTCCATGTCAGGCGACGATCAAAGGTGACTCCTAGATAGTTTGGATTTTCTTCATGGCGCAATATTTTTCCATTCAATACCAGCTTAGGTTGCTGAGTTTTAGTTGAGAGGGAGAACACTGTGCATGTTGTTTTCTCCTCACTTATCTTCACTAGCCATGATTTTGACCAGTCCTCTAGCGCTAATAGGGCTTGCTGTATTCTGCTGTTAGCTGTACTAATATATTCTTCAGATGTCCATATGGCTAGGTCATCTGCAAAGGATGATGTGTGTACTCTGGCTGGAAAATTTTCCGTGATGTCGTTTATATATGCTAGGAATAATGTTGGTGAAAGAACTCCTCCTTGGGGGACACCTTGCTCCAACAGCATCATTTTGCTGGTTTGTCCTTGTACTTTTGTCCTGGCAGTTCTGTTCTCAAGGTAGTGGCTGATCCATTTGTACATTTTCCCACAAACATGCATTTTTTGCAGTTTTACTTTCAGTCCTTCCTTCCATACTTTATCAAATGCTTTTTCTAAATCTATCCAGACCGCTAGTGTGTGCTTTTTCTCTTGGAAGGCATCCTCTATTTCCTGAGCTATATAGGTTATTTGATCTTCAGTGGATCTGTACTTTCTGAATCCTGCTTGGTGAGGTGTTAAGAGTTGGTTTTCTTCCAGATGCCATGTTAGCCTGCCATTGATAATGCGTTCCATTAATTTTCCTACACAGCTAAGAAGACTGATAGGTCGATAGCCATTTGGTTCTTCCAGGTCTTTTCCTTTCTTTGGGACTGGTATTAGTATAGCTTCCTTCCATGCCTGTGGGACTATTCCCCTCTTCCAGCTGTAATTTAGGACTGCTAGTAGTTTCTTTTTTGCCTTAGTGCCTAGTCCTATTAGCATTTCATTTGTGATTCCATCCTTTCCTGGTGATGTCTTCTTTTTTAGGGTATTCATTGCCTGTTCCATTTCTTCCATTGTTAGATTTGCCATCATATATTCTGCTGCTGTCTCTGTATATCTATGATGTATCTGTTTATCTTTGATTGCTTTCTTCTGTTCGGCTGTAATATCAATGTGGTTTGCACTGGCATAGTGTTCCATTAGTGCATTTGCAGCCTTTTTTCCTGTAAGCAAGGCATTTCCTTGTTTAATTGTTATTTGTTTGTTTCTAGGTCCTTCATTGTTCATGGCTTTCACTAGTTTCCATAGTTTGTTTCCATCCCTGTCAAAATTCAGGTTTTCTGTTTTTTTCCTCCAACAATCTCTTGTTGTTTGATTTACTGTTCTTTTATATTTTGCTGAGATGGCTTTGAGAGAGATGTTCGCTTCAGTTGTTTGTTCTCTCTCTGCGGTCTTCCTAGCATCTTCAACTTTGTCCTCCAAAATTTGTAGTTCCTCAGTCCAGTATGGTTTGTAATTTTTCCTCGCTCCTCTTGGAATAGACTCAGTGGCCGCCTGTATTATTGCTCTGTTTAGACTTTCCACCATTTGCTTCATGTTGCCATATCGTGTATTTATGTTTTCACAATATTTGTCTGTTAGTATGGCAAATCTGTCCCAATCTGCTCGTTTGTAATTCCAGCGGGGCAAAGGCTTTTGCTCCTGTGGAACATACTCCATATTTATTACAAGCTTGATTGGTCTGTGGTCACTACCTGCTAATTGGTCAAGCACATGGCGATCGATTTTGTGGAGGATGTCTCCTGTGCAGAAAGCTAAGTCTGGAGTAGAAGTGGTAATCCATCTTCTGGAGTAGAAGCTCGGTGTGTCATCCGCTTTGTTGAGTAGATGGAGATTTGAGTCTATTTCCCAGTCCTCCACTTCATCTCCTCTTTTGTCAGTATCTGGGTATCCCCATCTTTCTGAACGGCTATTAAAGTCTCCGACAACAATGCAATTTGTGTCAGTTATTTTCATGTTTGAGAGTGTAAGATCCTTATCTGCCGGGCTATACAGATTGTAAATTCTTATTTTCACGTCCTTTATCATTATATCAACACCTATAATTTCCGTTTGGTTGTCAGAGATCACAGATACTTCGCTGCAAGGTATTGTATTTCGTGTAAGTATTACAACTCCTCCTTTGTGTCCTTCGCGGTCGAAACGTGTGGCCTGATATCCCTCGACTGAAAATGTGCGATTGGCGTTGAGGTGTGTCTCTTGAATGCATGCCACATCTATTCTATCTTTATGAAGACGCTGTGTTAGGGAGGCTTTCTTGTTATAAACTCCTTCGGCATTCCATTGTAGTATGTTGAGTGTCCGGGGTGTTTGGTCAATAGCTCTTAACCTACTCCTCTGTGCCTTGACTCCACAGCACAGGGGAAGGTGACCACCAGTAGTCATGGGTGGACCCCCTCGAGGCAGGGGGCCCGGCACTATCACCGCCTGATGGGACTTCACGGGATTAGCACCATAACGATTAATTTTCATCTGTGGCATCATGAAATGATAAAGTTACGTTGCACTTCTTTGTCAAGCCTGTGGCTCAGTACATCCGATTTCGACAAGCATTTGTTCGGGATGCTTTCCCTAGCCTTTGACTGTCCCCAGTCTACCTACAAGGCAGGAGGTTTGTGCATCACTTCGTCTGGTCCCTCTCCCTTGACCTGTCCGACATAGGTGACCCTACCAGTAGCTGTGCTACCGTCGGCATAGCTCTTGGGGTCATTGGAACGCGCAAGCCCCTCTACCTCGTCAAGGTGGACGCACGGCAGAGGGGCTTCTTCTTCTGTTCGCCTGGAATTTGGCTGTATCTGCAATGCACTCTCTTGTCAAGACTTATTCTACAACTAATGTATTTTAGGTAATATTAAAATTTTATGTTATTTACATTTCACAGAGTTTCTGCAGCGTAGAGGCTAGACTGTGGTTCTCAACCAGTAGGGAATCTCTTCCCCCCCCCCCCCACCCCATTCCAGGGGGAAATTTTAGGGTTTCCAAGGAAGGGGGGGGGGGGAATTAAGATTATTTCAAGTTCGCGTTAATACAAGAACCGATTACTTGATATTGCTTTTCCCTCCTTACTTTACAGTTCTGTACTTCTCGCCCTTCTGAAATTCAATTTATAACGTAAGTAGACCCGTAAATCACGCTTTATTTAGACATCTAGACTTGTTCTAGTATGTGTTATTAAATTTAGCTTCCATTTTTACATATACTATGTAAGTGCAGGGTGGGGGGGGGGGGTGTTTATAGGGAGGAAGTATGAAAAAAAAGGTGGGGGAGTGACATTCTGAACATATGGTGCAGGGGTGCATGGGCAGGCCAAAAAAGGTTGAGAACCACTGGGCTAGACACTTGCTTGCCGACTTTGTGGTCGTGGATTCAGTCAGTACGGGGGATTTGAATTTTAAAGCTTCTACATCATGTTCAGCTCCCAAGTCCACCAGCCTAAACTGGGTGCCAGGAAATGTCTTGCGAAGTATAAGTGGCTGACCTGGTACTGACCACATTACTCGCTGAATTCTGATTGGTCTAAAAAATATAGGTATAGAACCATATGCCCATTGTGCCTTAAGGCATGTAAAAGGTGTGCTTGGCCTACTTTACTTAACATTTAACATTTCTCTTGAAGCCATTTTCTGACCAATCAAAATTTGTTTCTGTCTTCATTAGGTCATGGTCATTCTCATGGAGGTCATGGCCATGCCCATGGAGGTCATGGGCACTCACATGGAGGTAATGGTCACGCTCATGATGGACACAATCCAGCTCACTCTCCTGATGAGGTGTACTTAGACATTCGAAATGGAAGTGTGACGAAAGCAACTGAAAATGAGGCGCTGGTGCAGTCAGAAAGAGTGTCCTCAGCAACCCCGACGGACGATAAAGAGATCTTTATGTCCCAAAATTCTGACATAAAGTTTGAGGTCAACACGCCAAAAATAGGTAAGTGCTTGTGTCTAACCATTCATAATGTTTACATATTGTTTATAGTGAATTACTGGATGATTTAATGGTTGGTGGGTTGGTTGGTTGGTTAATCCTCAGGATGATGGTTCAACGGGCAAGACTCCGTTTATCTGCAAAATGTTGTGGCACGTAATGAACACAGCAAGGCACATAGAGTGTCCTGGTCATCCACTGCACCTTTATTCATCTCCAGTCGTCTTGACTTGTCTTGCCATTGGGCCCATATGGACTCAGGCGAGAGAATATGGTCAATGAATTGCAAAATTATTCCTGACTTTAATCCAATTCATCACGCAAGCCATTCTTCATCCACTGCTCACCTCCATAGCATGAGGTAGGGGTTAGAAAAGGTGCCCTAAACATTGTCTGCTTGATCATTACCTAACCAGCTAGCTACGGGTGGTGAGTACCCTATGACTGCAGTCGACATACCATGCCATACTAATCTTCAAGAAGACTGAGTTTTAACTCTTTTAGTCCAGTGTATTGGTGTTAGGTTGCTTGATCTCTGAAAAGGACATGCATCTGTCGAAGTGAGGATGGTGTATTGAGTTGCCTCCCGACCTGGTATCGAAGTACCATCTCCATATAGACTGCTGCAGAACTTTCCTTCACCTCTCCAAGCTCAGAAGCCAAGGGGTGTGCAAGACTGGTACTGGAACTGATCATCTGTGTCGAGGCATATTAGTGACATGAGACACTAGAGTGGTACTGGAACTGTACATCTATGTCGAGGTATATTAGTGACATGAGACACTAGAGTGGTACTGGAACTGAACATCTGTGTCGAGGTATATTAGTGACATGAGACACTAGAGTGGTACTGGAACTGCACATCTGTGTCGAGGCATATTAGTGACATGAGACACTAGAGTGGTACTGGAACATCTGTGTCGAGGTATATTAGTGACATGAGACACTAGAGTGGTACTGGAACTGCACATCTGTGTCGAGGCATATTAGTGACAAGAGACACTAGAGTGGTACTGGAACTGCACATCTGTGTCGAGGTATATTAGTGACATGAGACACTAGAGTAATACTGGAACTGCACATCTATGTCGAGACATATTAGTGACATGAGACACTAGAGTGGTACTGGAACTGCACATCTGTGTCGAGGCATATTAGTGACATGAGACACTAGAGTGGTACTGGAACTGCACATCTGTGTCGAGGCATATTAGTGACATGAGACACTAGAGTGGTACTGGAACTGGACATCTGTGTCGAGGCATATTAGTGACACGAGACACTAGAGTGGTACTGGAACATCTGTGTCGAGGCATATTAGTGACATGAGACACTAGAGTGGTACAGGAACTGCACATTTGTGTCGAGGCATATTAGTGACATGAGACACTAGAGTGGTACTGGAACTGTACATCTGTGTCAAGGCATATTAATGACATGAGACACTACAGGTACTGGAACTGCACATCTGTGTCGAGACATATTAGTGACATGAGACACTAGAGTGGTACTGGAACTGCACATCTGTGTCGAGGCATATTAGTGACATGAGAAACTAGAGTGATACTGGAACTGCACATCTGTGTCGAGGCATATTAGTGACATGAGACACTAGAGTGATACTGGAACTGCACATCTGTGTCGAGGCATATTAGTGACATGAGACACTAGAGTGGTACTGGAACTGCACATCTGTGACGAGACATATTAGTCACATGAGACACTAGAGTGGTACTGGAACTGCACATCTGTGTCGAGACATATTAGTGACATGAGACACTAGAGTGGTACTGGAACTGCACATCTGTGTCGAGACATATTAGTGACATGAGACACTAGAGTGGTACTGGAACTGCACATCTGTGTCGAGGCATATTAGTGACAAGAGACACTAGAGTGGTACTGGAACTGCACATCTGTGTCGAGGTATATTAGTGACATGAGACACTAGAGTAATACTGGAACTGCACATCTGTGTCGAGGCATATTAGTGACATGAGACACTAGAGTGGTACTGGAACTGCACATCTGTGTCGAGGCATATTAGTGACATGAGACACTAGAGTGGTACTGGAACTGCACATCTGTGTCGAGGCATATTAGTGACATGAGACACTAGAGTGATACTGGAATGCCACTCTGTGTCGAGGCATATTAGTGACATGAGACACTAGAGTGGTACTGGAACTGCCACATCTGTGTCGAGGCATATTAGTGCATGAGACACTAGCGTGGTACTGGAACTGCACATCTGTGTCGAGGGCATATTAGTGACATGAGACACTAGAGTGGTACTGGAACTGTACATCTATGTCGAGACATATTAGTGACATGAGACACTAGAGTGGTACTGGAACTGCACATCTGTGTCGAGGCATATTAGTGACATGAGACACTAGAGTGGTACTGACTGCACATCTGTGTCGAGGCATATTAGTGACATGAGACACTAGAGTGATACTGGAACTGCACATCTGTGTCGAGGCATATTAGTGACATGAGACACTAGAGTGGTACTGGAACTGCACATCTGTGACGAGACATATTAGTCACATGAGACACTAGAGTGGTACTGGAACTGCACATCTGTGTCGAGACATATTAGTGACATGAGACACTAGAGTGGTACTGGAACTGCACATCTGTGTCGAGACATATTAGTGACATGAGACACTAGAGTGGTACTGGAACTGCACATCTGTGTCGAGGCATATTAGTGACATGAGACACTAGAGTGGTACTGGAACTGCACATCTGTGTTGAGGCATATTAGTGACATGAGACACTAGAGTGGTACTGGAACTGCACATCTGTGTCGAGGCATATTAGTGACATGAGACACTAGAGTGGTACTGGAACATCTGTGTCGAGGTATATTAGTGACATGAGACACTAGAGTGGTACTGGAACTGTACATCTGTGTCGAGGCATATTAGTGACATGAGACACTAGAGTGGTACTGGAACATCTGTGTCGAGACATATTAGTGACATGAGACACTAGAGTGGTACTGGAACATCTGTGTCGAGGCATATTAGTGACATGAGATACTAGAGTGGTACTGGAACTGTACATCTGTGTGGAGGCTTATTAGTGACATGAGACACTAGAGTGGTACTGGAACATCTGTGTTGAGACATATTAGTGACATGAGACACTAGAGTGGTACTGGAACATCTGTGTCGAGGCATATTAGTGACATGAGACACTAGAGTGGTACTGGAACATTTGTGTCGAGGCATATTAGTGACATGAGATACTAGAGTGGTACTGGAACTGCACATCTGTGTCGAGGCATATTAGTGACATGAGACACTAGAGTGGTACTGGAACATCTGTGTCGAGGCATATTAGTGACATGAGACACTAGAGGCGTGACTTTGTTGATCACTGTCTTAGGTCAGCAGAATGTAACCGGGACAGGAATGGATAGCAACAGGATAGTTTCAGTTGGTGAAAAGATGAAACCCCAACCTCATGACCACTGATCCTGTAAGCAGTAGGCAATAGCAAGAATGGTTTAATTAAATGAAAACATTCATCCAGACATAGCCAAGCTTTCCCGCAGATCATGAAGAAGATACCACACACTGAATGGGATCTGTGGTAGTGTAGTGGCTAGACGCTTTCTGCCGCACTGGTATTCTTGGGTTTGATCTGCATGTAAAAAATTGGGCACCAAGTTGACACGGCATAAAATTGGGTCCTAGGAAATGACTTGGGGAGTAAAGACGGCCAGCGGGATACCTACCACAACACCCACTGCATGCCATTTGGTCTAAACAAAAATGGATCTTGCACCATATGTCCAGGGAACCTTAGACGTGTGGAAGGGGCCTTTACTTTCATTGAAACAAAATAGAACATTCCAGTTTAACCGCTGGGCACGCCACTGGGTAGTGGAACATTTACACTTTGGCCGAGGAGTGGCTAGAATGCCAGATTCTCCTTTGGGAGACCGGGTTCGAATCCTCGGTAAGGTGGAGTTTTTTTTCTCTCGGGGGGAAAAAAAGAAAACTCTATCTAATAATCTGCCCAGTTCATGGCGACTGCACTAGCCAGGCGGCTTTAATTCTTCAGGCTCAAGACCCCCCCTCCACCCTGTCCTACACCGCAAGGTACTCTATTGGCAGTAAATGACAGTTTTGACACTATGGCCACCGGGTTATATCGCTCTACTATTGTTCACCACCGGGTCAGCGCCTGTTTGTGTTACCTGTTGCAGAGTTACCGAGCTACTTTTTTCATGCACAATTGGCTGGGTGTGCACCCCTTTGTGGGATATTCGTGCATGATAAGGCAGATGTGGTTGGAGTCCTGTTGGAATCTTGTGTATAGTGTAGAAGAATGGGTAGATCATCACGGCTTGGAGAGAATTGTGCTGCAGGAAGTGAGTAGAGGATCTGGCCGACACTCAAAATCTCTGAGGAAAGACCAGACACACACAATCAGACTGCTGCTGGTACCATTAGAATTGGAGCTCTTTGCTGGCTGTTGCAGTTGCCGGAGCACATATGGGAATGTCCTGAGAGCTGTGATGTCAATTCTTGGCTCAACTCATGCACTATTTCTGTTAGGCGTACTTTGAATCATGTGGGTTGAACCTAACTCCCAATTCATGCCACTGGCCACACAGTTATATGGCCTATACAAATTGGGACATGATAATTAGGACACCGAATTCTCGGTTCTAGAAACACATGTTCATCACCCCTTAAGGTAAAAAGTTTGAGATAACATTAAAATAAAAGTCTGTAAGCCATGTAATCCATATGTTGCCAATCCCATAAGGGTAGTAAGAATAGTAATATAATATCTTACCAAGTATGTCATAAGAGCTCTGACAGGCGGACAGTTAGAGAATTGCTTTGCTGATCCAGCAGCTTCTGCAGCTTGTCTTGGTTTAGATGTATCGGGTGTTATCTTTCCTTTGGAGTAAACTAAGCAGGCAGAGAGAGGGATCATGCTGCATGGACAACACATGGTCTCTACAATTCAGCCCAGATTCTGTGCTATGGAGACTCCATCCCTGGTCTTAACTGGTCTCGGAATCAAAGCGAGAGGTAGCAGTTACGGGTTATAAGTCCTTGTCAGTTGGCTTAGACATGGGTGCCTTGGGTTGCCACTGACAGTGAGAGACACCTACAGGTTTCACACCTGCCTCAAGCTGGGCAACCTCCCGACCAATTGGGTGCTGATCTGCCTCAGCCTGCCTGCTTCAATTGAAGCTTGGGGCTAGGACAAAATCTGAATCACATGCTGTAAAACCAATGCACCAAGCACTAAAAAGAAAAATGGAAATTTCAAGTTATGGCTTGCAACCTGTCATAAGAGGCAACACAGGAGGGTTGGGATCGGCTGGCTACCTCCTCTTGTAGTAAATGTTAGCTGTAAACGTAACCAATAATGAAGTCTTGAAAAATATTGAGAATAATCATATAGCCAGCCAACATGAATAATAAGGGAAAGTCATGGACGAAAACTACAGAGATAGTGAAGGATAAGAGGCTTGACCAAAGGAAACACACATAGAAAGGAAACACACATAGAAAGGAAACACACATAGAAAGGAAACACACATAGGAAGGAAACACACATAGAAAGGAAACACACATAGAAATGAAACACACATAGAAAGGAAACACACATAGAAAGGAAACACACATAGAAAGGAAAGCACACATA
The DNA here is from genome assembly GCA_014155875.1 of Cepaea nemoralis. Classification (NCBI taxonomy): domain Eukaryota; kingdom Metazoa; phylum Mollusca; class Gastropoda; order Stylommatophora; family Helicidae; genus Cepaea; species Cepaea nemoralis. The sequence goes on from JACEFZ010007795.1 coordinate 24,839, forward strand.
GAAAGGAAACACACATAGAAAGGAAACACACATAGAAAGGAAACACTTATAGGAAGGAAACACACATAGAAAGGAAACACACATAAAAAGGAAACACACATAGAAAGGAAACACTTATAGAAAGGAAACACACATAGAAAGAAACCACGCACACTGATACAGCAATGATTTGTTTTTCTTGTTCCTTGATGAAGACTTTGGGTGAAACATTCATCTGTATCTTTTTTTCCCTTTCATTCAAGTTTCCTAGTCACATTTTATGTTTTATTCGGCCTCTAGTATCAGTGCAGCATCAACCAATCCTCTTCAAATGCCACAAAGGATAGGAGGGAATGGCGGGAGGCGACTGAGGACCTGAGCTACATTGGGGAATTCAGGGTACCAGAAGAAGAAGAAGTCGTCTGCAACTGTATTTCAAATTTGGTATGCGGGATTAGGAATTGCGCCCATAACTCCTTCGCCATAGGCCAACTTTGTTACACTATCCCCTAATTCTGGCTTCCAATGCTCTAAGAATTCATACTTTCATGTGTTATTTCTAACAGCGTCATCACAACAGCTGAACATGAGGGGGGTCTTCCTCCATGTCCTGGGAGATGCTCTCGGCTCTGTGGTCGTGGTTGTCTCAGCCCTGGTGATTATGTTTGCTGAAGGCGATTGGCGGTTTTACATTGATCCTGCCATGAGGTATTGTTTATTGATTTTTTTCTTCTTCTTATCCTCCTCTCCCTCCTTCATCTTCATCTTATTCTCCTCTTCCTCTATTTCCTCATTTTTCATTCTTCATCCTCTTCACTTTCTCCTCCTTATTCTCCCCCTCCATATTCTTCTACTCCTCCTATTTTTCTTTCTTCTCCCCCCCTCCCCCTCTTTTTCTTCTCATCTCTTTTCAGTTACAAAAGGTAATCTGGCAAATACCCAAGGGTAGAAATTATTATTATGGAAACAGAAATCACAGGAGTAGAAGTTTCGAAGAGGCTAAGTACGCAGCAGATGTCAGTGTGGCCGAAAGGAAAAAAAAGTCCGATGGTGAGGTAGGGTGCTCAGTCCTTACACCGGCATTAAGTTTTACGTAAATAATGACTTCTCATTCAGAAAGCAATGGTAAACTACTGAATGTAGAAAATCAACCTGGGGTTGATTGCAATGTCTCCTGCAATGGACATGCAACATTAAAAAAGGACATGCAACATTTAAAAAAAAGGACACAGTGGAAGTGGCTACTGGGGAAGCCAGATTTCTGTAGTGTGCTCTGACCAAATGTAAAAAGCAAGAGAACACATGATGCGATGTTTGGGATTCAACAGGAATCACACATAGTCACACATTGCTTGTAAGTGGCAGTATGTTTCACGTCCAGTTACATTTCAAGGTAGTGGGTTCTGTATAGCCATTGGCAGGTTTATTCTTGTAACAATTTTACCAGCTCACTGTATTAGTTCAACCTAATCTTTGCAATTTTACCAGCTCACTGTATTAGTTCAACCTAATCTTTGCAATTTTACCAGCTCACTGTATTAGTTCAACCTAATCTTTGCAATTTCCAACTGCCATTGAATTTGTAGGTGATCTGATTTCATTACACAATAAACCAGGAGACTCCAGTGATGACCCTCAGTGGTGGCCAGAAACATTACACTTGTCATGAACAAAATAAACCCACAACCTTCACAGCAAAGAGCAGACTGCTCGGCCACTTCATCACAAAGACTCCCTACCCCTCCTATTAATAACCCAGAAGGGTTGAACAGGATATTACTGTTATAAATAGAAAACATTTTGTTTCCCAATGTGTCACATTCTCAGTTTGTTCCATGTTTTGTTTGGTATATTTATCACATGTTTTTGCTGTTTTTCTTTCAGTGTCTTGATGGTGATAATCATTCTTAGCACTACAATACCCCTATGTAAGTACTGATAGCGAGCTTTAGCGGTGCTGTGAAGCATCATCATCTTGAATGTATCCGCTGCATGTGTTTTAAGTAATGTTATCATTACACCTTAAGTAATGTTATCTTTACACCTTAAGTAATGTTATCTTTACATCTTAAGTAATGTTATCTTTACACCTTAAGTAATGTTATCTTTACACCTTAAGTAATGTTATCTTTACACCTTAAGTAATGTTATCTTTACACCTTAAGTAATGTTATCTTTACACCTTAAGTAATGTTATCTTTACATCTTAAGTAATGTTATCTTTACTCCTATGCTGTGGCAACTCATGGATGTGAGTCATCGGCAATTTGCAGTCACTTTAAAGGATGTTGCAGTCAACACCAGCTGTTTGTGATCTCTTGGCAAGTTTACGTTTAGTAGTTTGTCATTGCTTTCTGAATGACCAGCACCCATACCATTTCATTATAAACCAACGCAAGGCGGTCTGCTACTAAATCGCCCACAGCTGTGATTCGAACATGGGCATGCGGGATTGTGAACTGCATCCATAACCCCTTCGCCACGGAGCCGACAGTCTTTGCAGTCAACACAGATAAAAATTACAGCTTTTGAGCTTAAAATGTTACAGATAAAATATTATGGAACAAGAATAAAATTCTAAAAGATCTAAATATCTAAGGTGAAGAAAGGCATGTTTCATGTGGAATGGCTCACCTCGACTTCAGAGGTCACAGATTGTATGGATGTTTTGCCCTGGCCGTGCGGGGGAATGAACAGGCTGATAGGCTGGCAGGGAATGCACCTCTTGGTGGTAGATTACCTGTGGACAACGGAGAGGTGGTCGTGCGCCCGTGGGACCAGGTGGAGAAGGTGGGGGAACAGATTGAGGACCCGTATGTGGAAAGGATGAGATTGCGGGGGATCAGCAGAGGTTCTATTAGAATCTCAAAACTTAGAGGGAAGACCAGGAGAAATTTCAATCAGACAGCAGTGGGAATGATTAGTAGTGTGACTCTTCACTGGCTGTTGAACGAGGGGATGGAGCGAAGCGCATATGGGAATGTCGTGAGTGCAGTGATGTCAGTTCTTAGCTCAACTCAACTAAGAAACCTGGCACATATACAGCAACATGTCTCAGAAATTGAAATACCTGGTCTTATCAAATGCCACAGTGGCTTGGAGAAAACAAAGATGGAAAGTATGGTTTCCAGATGAAGAGGCAGGGGTAGAGCAGCACGAAGATAGACACAAGACACTGCAGACGCATTTCTTCAGCAGTCCTTATGAGAACAATGTTTGGTAAAGGATCTGCAAGATGATACATCTATGAATAAGCTGCTGTCGATGTCTGGGAGGTGCTCGTTAGCTTTGCCGTATAACACATTTATAAATCGCCGTATTGATTTGATCCTGAAGATATGAGTTGATGGAATATCTGGGGCTGGGAATACCATCAGGTATGAAGCACCAATCAGGCGAGCTCTCACCAGATGTCTGCACTTAACATGATGCTGAAAGACACAGCTGGAGTGTGGGGAAAAAAAGAATAATTCATTAGTTAGTTTATTTCAGTCATTGATTATTCCTCCCCATTTTTGTACACACGTAGCAGATTTCTCTGCCATTTCTTTTATTTAAATGCTCTTGTTCTAAATTGGCTTCTTTTAAAAAAATATATATATTACTTTCCAATAACTTGCACACAAATACACTGAGTTATTTGCCCTTGACTGAGAAGTCTAGATGTCTATTCCACTACCCAGGAAGAGTATGCAATCCTTTTTCTTATTTTGTATAAATCCAAACAGCCCACACTGTGAAGTGAATCATGTCTGCATAAGTTAGAGGTGGACATAGTATCTAACAGCCACTCTGCCCTTAGAATATTTGTTGATGTTTCTCATACCTCTGCTTTAACATTTGTTGATGTTTCTGATGTCATTGCTGCAATATTTATTGATGATTCTGAGGACATGGCTGTGTTTATTTTTTCAGTGAAGGAGTCTGCTTTTATCCTGCTTCAAACTGTCCCATCTCATGTTGATGTGGAAAATATTATTAAAGAGTTAGAACAGGTAAGTCATTTCCATTTCTGAATAATCTAGACATAGGTGGAGATTTGTCCTGTGGTGCTGCATGAAGCGCAGGGAAGGAGAAAGATAACTGATTACGACAAGCTGTGCTTTGTGCATGATTTTTATTTTTGGGTTGTGTTTTTAAAGAAAAAATCTGACAAATATTTTTTTGGCGCTTGCTGCTTTGAACTCAGTGTAGTCCATATACACTACTTCTAGTAGTGCTGGACTGAATTTTGCATGTGGATTAGCTTTCCCTATTAACAGTGTCCCTCGCCATCAGGCGAACCCACTCTGACTTCAGAGGTACTTGTAATTTATGTCTCCAAGTCAAATATGATAGGAATGTTACTGAAATATATGTATGTGTAATTTCTCTCTCTCTCTCTCTCTCTCTCTCTCTCTCTCTCTCTCTCTCTCTATCTCTCCTCTCTCTCTCCTCTCTCTCTCTTCTCTCTCTCTCTCTCTCTCATCTCTCTCTCTCTCTCTTCATATACATGCACAATCTCCTCCCCCTTCTCCCCCCCTCTCTCCCTCCCCACCCAACACACAACACACACAACACACGCATATGTGCATACACACACACACAAACACAGAGTGAGTGCGTGAGTTTTTTAAGTTTAGTTTAGTTAGTTTCTTTAGTTTGGGATATTAATGGATTAAAGCTGGCAGTTTTATAAAACCTACATTCCTGTAACTTTGATTTGTTAACATTTTTTATACAGATGGACGGTATATACGGGGTGCATGAGTGCCATATATGGCAGCTGGCTGGAAACAGAATCATAGCTTCGGCTCACATTCGTTGCCACGGAATCGAGGAGTATATGACCCTTGCAGCTAAAATTAAATCTCTGTTCCATAGCGCTGGGATACATTCCACAACCATTCAGCCGGAGTTCATTGATGTAAGTCAATTTTATTAGATAGGTGTGTATCATTGGTGTGACAGAATCATTGTTATTACGTTGGCTGTCATCTTCAACAGCCAGCAAAGAGTCCCATAACTAATGAGTATGATTATGTGTCCACCTGATCATTCCTGTGAATACTGATTGTCGGCCAGATGCTCCATTCTCTCCAGGCTGATGATGATTTATCAGTTCATCCACACTATACACATGATCCCTAACGGCCCTGACCACATCTACCTTACCATGCACCAATACACCACTCAGTTGGGCAGACCCAGCCAATCTGTCCGCCTGCTCGTATCCTACCACACCAGCATGTCCTGGGGAAAAAATCCAACAAATACTTCCTATCTTTGATATTTTAATTGAAGCATGCCACTCTACACAAGGCATGCCTGTCTTCACCTTTCCCAGCATGCTCTGTGAGTCCGTTACTTCTTCTTCTTCTGCGTTCAGCCGGAGTTTTTTTTGTGTGGACGTGATTGCGTTGTGCCTGTTTACAGCAGAGCTGCGTTCTTGCGCCGTTAGGCCGACACATCCGACTTCTGCCGGAGTTTTTTGTGTGGACGTGATTGCGTTGTGCCTGTTTACAGCAGAGCTGCGTTCTTGCGCCGTTAGGCAGACACATCCGACTTCTGCGGGCATTTGTTGACCGGGTTAACCTTCCCGGGGAGTCCGTTACAATCATGACATGTGTGTGCTATTTGTCCTCCAACCAATGAAATGCCGCTGTGACCTCCTCCATCTTGAATCTGAGATAAACGGCAGAATGACAACAGACTAATCCATCACTTTAAATAATTATTGCAAAATAGTGTATAAACAGAGTTTTATTGTTTTGTTGCTTTTGATAACGATGTTTTTTTTTAAAAACAATGGCAGGATTCAAACTCAGAGCATCAGCCATGTGCCTTGTTGTGTGACGTGACCGGAGAACAGTGTAAAGGAGACACATGCTGCGGGGACAAACGCAAACGCTTGTACGGGAACAAACTGGCTGAAACTGGCATAGAGATGAATGATTCAGCCCCAGAATCCTGCAACGCAGACAGGACAGTTGCTTACACATCTGCCAAGCCCGGCACATTCTCCAGTCTTCGAAGTCTGGATCTGAAGTTTAGTCCTCATGGGGACGAAGTGGTTCTCGAGATGTCTGATATCATGAAACCAGTAATTGAAAATCAAGAGGATAGCATTAGAGTTTCACAGTCGCCTCCGCCAGAACACAACTTGAGGAGTCAGAGGACAATGTCTCGTTGAGTGTGGCGATCTTCATACGGTTTCATTCTTCTACCCTAGGGTGTAGAAAATAATGAAATCATGTAGTTGTGTACGTTTGACATTGGTATACATTCACCAAAGATTCTTTTAGACAAATGAACATGAGTTACGAAACATAAATATTTTGACAAGTATGAATATACACCTTCTTCTGTATGGATTAAAATTCTTCTTCTTCTCTTTCTTTCTGTCTTTCTTTCTGTCTGTCTTTCTGTCTGTCTTTCTTTCCTTCTCTGGCTGTCTGCTTGTCTGTATGTCTTCTCCTCATTCTCTTACCTTTCACCCCTCAAGGGAGCAAATCCCTCAACTAACTCAACACCGAGCCCTCCTGTATTTTGCCACCTCCTGCAGCTTGCTCCATTTCCTCCCCATAATACTGATCTATATCTCTAATTCTCTTCTCCGCGTGTATTTTCAGATCCCCTATTTAATTTGCCCTTGTGGGTTCCAGACAAAGGTCTTCCTAGTTATACATCTAACAGGTTCTCTCAGTGTCTGTCCTATCCAGTGCCAGCGTCTTTTCCTCACCACTTAATTTGCCGAAATTTGTTAGATACCTAAATTTGATTTGGGCGTTTGAGGAATTGTTTCATGTCTGAGCCTATTGAGATGACTGAAGTACATCGGCTGGGTAATTTTAAAATATTTGTTAAGTATATCTTTAGTTTTGGTTGTTAGATGAAGGCTTTCAAGCTGCTACATGCGTTCTCTCATTTGTGGTTGTGTCCTTGTAAAGCTGACCATTTCTGGTTTATGCAGTTGAAATCTGCGTTCGTCCGGAATGTTGTTCTGGATGTAATTGCGTTGTGCCTGTATACAGCTGAGCTGCAATATTTGCACCTTTCGGCCGACACATCCGACTTCTTCCCACATTTGTTGGCCAGGTTACCTTCCCGGAGACATGTTATTTGTGAGCCAGATTTATTTGATGTTCCGAGCTTGTACACTGTCAGTATTTGTCTTCTTCATGGTCCACTGAATTCTAAGAACTTTTCTGTAATATTTAAGCCCTTTAGCGACTGTGAAATGGTCTGTTTTCTTGCATTCATATGTGGCCATTGGACAGACGCTGGTTTCCACAAATGTAACTGTGATATGTTTGCTAGCGTTGTGTCATGGGTTCTTATTACTTTTTATCTTCTGCATTGCTATTTGCAGTCTGTGTCTGATTTCTTTAGACTATTTAGACACGTACATGAAATCAGGAAAATGTTACAAACAAATCACAACATAAAACATCTCTGTTGTGTCCATTTAGGAACATGTTTGTGTCGGAGTGATTTCCCTTTGTAAGCATTCCGGTTATGTTCTATGTTCATTGATTGGGTGTTTATATTTATGTTAATTTAATAATTTTTCACGTTTGTGTTGTCATTGATGCAGGTTTTAATTACCAGAACATAAGACACGTGTGTTCTGTTTGATGTTATTTGTGAATACTTGTCTTAGTTATTATTATATTATCATCATCCTATTTTCCGTTGTGATTCCTACTCCGTTAACCCGCTAGTTAGGTATATACATGTGTTTACATTTATTGTTTCTATGCAGGATCTATACTTACCGTCATGTTTCATTGTATACTAAGTGTCCAGGCCTGAAGGCAAGAGAAGGTCAGCTCTGGACATTTTGCTACATTTGTTGGTTTCATTGTGATGGCAGGCCAGGATTGTCTTTACATCATGTAATGAGTGAGAAACAGAGATTTCATAAACAATGCACCGTTGAGTATTGTTGTTGTCATTATTCCTCTACCTGATTGATAGATTGATGAAGGAAAATACAATTGTGTCTTGTATGTATGAGATGCTCTGTCTGCATTGTTGTTGCCTTTCTTCTATCTAGCCTGGAGTGTACAGGAATAAAAAATATCATGTATGTTTGACATAAATATAAATATGCAGTTTAGCATTGTTGTCTTTCTTTTATCTACCCTAGGTCCTTAGGAATATGTGACCTTGCAGCCTTGTATATTTGATATTCTTCATCTTCTTTCATTTGTTTGAAAGTGGTCCATAAAGTTTTGTTTCCCCTGTTTCTCTTGACATTTGGGTCAGTCTTGGAGTACATGATCCGCTGTCTTGGGTGCCAATCCACACCCGCGCTTGTCAGTCTTAAGTTTTGTATATATATATATATATTGCCACATAAGTTGTGTCCTGTCTGAGGCATAGAATAATTATTTGTTCTGGTCTCTGTCCATAAAATTGTAGCGTTTGGCATAAATATAAATACAATCTAGCATTGCTGCCATTCCTATTTCTATAAATACAATCTAGCATTGCTGTCATTCCTATTTCTACCCTATGCTGTAGATACAAATATGAGCTTTTAGAATGATTTAATATTCATCCAGTGTCTTAATTTGCTGGGTGGGGCCAAAATATACCCTTGTACATCTAAATCAAAGATGATTACATATTTTTACTACATTATTATTTATTTACAACTCACATAGTGTCTTTTAGGATGTACTTCATCATTGATGGGGCATCTTTCATTGATGACAGATCTTTCATTATTGATGCAACATCTTTCATCATTGACAGAACAGCTTTTATCATTGACAGAACAGCTTTCATTATTGACAGAACAGCTTTCATCATTGATTGGGCTTCTCTCATCATTGATAGGGCCTCTCTCACCATTAGTAGGGCATCTTTCATCATTGACAGGCCATGTTTCATCATTGACATGACAGCTTTCATCATTGACAAGACAGCTGTCATCATTGACAGATCTGATCACCCGGAAACAGCTAAACTTTTCTGTAACACCTCAGTGACTGATATGTCTGTGTTATATCAAACAACACATTCTTGGAGTGCGCATCATTTGAAGTTTTGGTGTATTTTAAACAAGAGTATAATTTGCTATTTCTCTGATACTGACCTGTTTAGATATTTTAAACGAATATCATTTGTTGCTTCTATCATTTGTTGCTTCTATCATTTGTTGCTTCTATCATCTGTTACTTCTCGGAATCTGACCTGTTTGGATATACTGTTTGATATATGACTGTTTATACAAATATCTTGTATCTCTTGGTGCCGCTGGACGTGGGAGAACATAAGGCCTGGTGATCTTGTCTAAATGTCAAAGTAATCCTATAGCAAATATTGCTGTTGTGGTGTGAATTGTTAGGACCTTCACATATTCTAGACCATGACATATGAGGTGTGGTGGCTAGTTCTCTTCCTCATCACTTTTCTTCCCCGATGATTCCCAGAAATTTCAGTGGTGGCTATTTTTATGAGGCTAAGTTGATTCCAGAGCAGTAGTGGTTGGAAAAAAATAATCCTGTCTGTGCTGGGAATTTAACCCGGACCACTGTCTAGGCAGGCAAGCAGATTTGGTGTACCTGGTGTAAATACATACTGGCAGGACTTGCTATTTCCTTTGGGTGTAGAGGGAAGTTAATCTTGTATACTTGGGCTGGTGTTATTTGCCCTTGGTTGCCACAGAGTACTGTATTGTCACCTGTCTGTCCCGGAGTGGATCTGAAGTAAGCAAGGACCCTTTTACATGCCTGGAGGTGTATTGGGTATATGGCGCTAACCCCGTATCTGTATCAACCAATCAGCAAGTGATGAGGATGTGGTCAGTACCATTCCGGCCATTTTTACTTCCCTGGACATATCCTGGTAACTATTTCAGGCTGGGTCAACCTCCAAGCCCAGGTCAGTTGTTAACAATCAGCTTGATGTGTATTTTTTTTGGGGCGCTCGCTGCTCGCTTTGAACTCAAGCGTAGTCCATACATACTACTTCTAGTATGTGCTGGACTGAATTTTGCGTATGGATTAGCTTTTCCCTATTACCAGTGTCCCTTGCCATCAGGCGAACCCACTCTGACTTCAGAGGTACTTGTAATTTACGTCCCCAAGTAACAAAATGAGAGGTCAACATTTTAGTCCAACTGTCTTGTGTAGGGGTTGAACCCGTTACCTCAGCATCAGCACACCGGATGTTTAAGAACATGCGTTCTTATCCATTTGGCCATGCTGACTTCCTGATATGTATTTGATCACATGACCACTAAGTCAGCAGGCAAACACGTGGCTAATAAACTAGAGAACTTGGTGACAACTGGCAAGATTGAGGGTAAAAGAACAAGAGGAAGGTAGAGAAGTAAATATCTGGATGGCTTGGCCACAGTGGCATGGTCGAGACAAGAATACGGATGTTATCCACGGCTATGGTGATCATGTGAGATGGCAAAACGTGACCACCCACGCTTATCAGTATGGCACACAATGATGATGATGAGTGGGTTTGAGTTTGATGAGTAAACCCGTGATGATGTTGAGCCCAGAAATGTCTGTTACAGTGAGGACGCTGGTGTGCCGCCTGTTGATCTGATGGGAGATAACTTGACTTTTGGATTTTGTGCAAAATACCTGGCCAACATCCTCAGTTTGAAACTGCTTTGGCTTAAAGGTCACCATACTAGCCTAAATATGACACTGCCAAGCAGAGAACAGTCTGGCAGTCAGTCAATCAATCAATCAATTAGGTGCTGTCTCCACAATGAAGGTTCGCTGCAATGGATCTCCAAGAGTCTCTCGCCTTGACTGTACATTCTGTCAGATTGATGTTTGTCCATCTCTTGGTGTTATGAGTAACGTTCTCCCAATTTTAAAAGTCACTTCCACAGTTCTTCATTGAAGCCTAGGGTATCTTTATATTAGTTTGCATATTAAACTGTGGGCACCAGTGACATCATGTTACTGCTCTACACTGGATAACCACATGCATAATATTGCAAATATTAGGATAGGAGAAGTAGAAGTATAGTGGCTTTTACAGCGTGAACTGGTCTGATCAGTGACATTCACTACTGCCATGGGTTATAGTTACTATGCCTTAGTTGAAGCACATTGTAACAAACTATCATCTTGTCAAGATGGCCAGGCGCCTGCCACGTTGTCTTGGGTTTGATGCGCATCAGGGCAGATTAAAATGTTTAAAATTTGATTGACCCAGTTGAGAATGGGTACCAGGAACCGTCTGGGGCAGTAAAGGCAACCCGCTTACACTGACCACATCCGTGGAGTCCCCTTTGTTCTGTACAAATATAAATCTAACACTTTAGGGCCCAATGGCATGAAAAAGTGCTTTTTATTTACTGAATAAACACTTATATAACATCCATCCATCCATCATGTGCCATGCTGGTAAACGTGGGCGGTCATGATTCGCCATTTCATGCCAACTGATGATGACCAGACTATAACCTCAATAAAGCCAAGGTAAAATACTGTCAGCATACATGTTATTCAGGTATGATGAGAATACATGTCCTGCCCACGGGCTTCGAGGTAGTGAGTTCGAATTCTCTGTGATGTGGGAATATCAAAACAAAATTCACTGGTTGACCCAGCCAAAAATGTTCTAGGAATTAAAGCTGGCTGGTCTGATATTGATGTTATCATCTGTTGAGTGTTACTCGGGTTTATAACAATATGGGGCTAGCACCATATACCCAACACACCAAGTCCTGGGAAAGGATCCTTGACTTAATACATTGTTCTTGTCATCCAGGTGCCAGTTCTAGAGATTTTACAAGTCAAAGGGAAGTCAGTCATGATCCAAACTCCATGCTTCTTTACCAACATCATGTTATACTTCTCCTTTCAGCTTGGTTTTTCTTTTCTAGATTTATATATTAATGATTGGTTGTAGTTTGCAGCTAAAGTCTTCTATACTATCTTTTGCTTCATTTATGATCTCTCACCAACACGTCGGCTCTGTGGAAAAGGGGTTACGGATGCAGTTCGTAATCCCGCATACTCGTGTTTGAAACACAGCTGTGGGCGATTTGGCCTTACGTTGGTTTTTATGAAATGGTGTGGGTGCCAGTCGTTCAGAAAGCAGTGGCAAGCTATTGAACGTAAACTTGCCCAGGAATCACAAACAGCCAAAAGATGCTGAGGTTGACTGCTATGTCCTGTAAAGGATATGCAACTAACTTAACTAACACCAGCACACGGGTGACCTAATATTTGCCGTGGCATTAACCTTTACATTTAATGATTGGTTGTATTTTATGGCAGAAGTCTTCTATGAAATCAACTACTCAGTCTCAGACCAACCCTCCTTGTTTACATCTTATGGCACGCATGCTGGGTTACAGTGATACTATCTTTTTCTTCATTTATGTCCCCCTGGTAACACACGGATGACCTCATATTTGCATGGCATTACCTTGTACTTCATTGTAAACTAGTCTTGGTAATTATGTCAGCATTTTAGGTATTTTTTAAAATCAAGTATTTCTGTTTCAGATAATCATTACCAAATGTTTTAGATGAATCTTATTTCACTCAGGATTTCATACTTTCCAGTCATCCTTATTTTTAATACCTCTTGTTTTGAATTATTATTATTTTTTAAACCATTTTTCTAATTTTATTGAGTCTATCATGATGGGAAGAATAATATTCTTCTTCTGCCTTTAAGCAGAGCCTCGGCCCAGCTCTTTGTAGACTTGTTCATCCAATAGAAAACTTTGTTGACTTGTTCATCCAGTAGAAAACGTTGTCGACTTGTTCGTCCAATAGAAAACTTTGTAGACTTGTTCGTCCAATAGAAAACTTTGTAGACTTGTTCGTCCAATAGAAAACTTTGTAGACTTGTTCATCCAATAGAAAACTTTGTAGACTTGTTCATCCAATAGAAAACTTTATAGACTTGTTCATCCAATAGAAAACTTCAGCTGAAGTCGTCTATATGAAGAGGTGGCCAGTGTTGTGCCAACATTCCTTAGTTGCCTCTTATGACCTGCTTAGTAGGTTACAGTGATGCTACTGGGTGTTTATAAAGTCTCACTACACCAGTGGCTCTCAACCAGTGGGGAATCTCTCCTCCCCCCACCCCCAGATCGCATTAATACAAGAACAGATTACTTGATATTGTTTTTCCCTCCATACTTTACGGTTCTGTACTTCTCGCCCTTCTGCTAAATTCATTTTATAACGTAAGTAGACCCACAGATCATGTCTTATGTAGACATCTAGACTTGTTCTAGTATGTGTTATTAAATTTAGCTTCCAATTTTACGTATACTGTGTAGGGGCGGGGGGATTTATAAGGAAGAAATACAAAAGGGGGAGAATGACATGGTGAACATATGGTGAAGGGGTGCATGGCCAAAATGGTTGAGAATCACTGCACTACACTTTGTATAACAAATTTGAAAAAATGACGTACATGATGTCATCAAAAAATGTGCTCCACAGTTCATTGTGAAGCAGTATGCAGCAAATGGCTGTCATCTGCTGGAGTAATTCTTTGCACTGCAAATAGAATGGCATTATCAACGGAAGACATCATTTTTTCAAATGTTTTCTACATACAAAGTGCAGTGAGACTTAACAAAACCCTTTGTCTTTTACTTCTTTTAAGGGCGTGGTAACATGCGGGCGAGCTCATATTTGTTATAGCATAACATTTTACTTTATTGAGTACCTCTCTAGGTAATCATGTCAGCATTTTAGGCATTGTCTTTATTCAGGTTTTTCTGTTTCAGACGATCATTACCAAATGTTTTAGATGTATCTTACTGTCATATATTTCAGTCAGGATTTCATATTTTCCAGTCATACTTAGTGTTTTAATACCTGATGTTTTCAATTATTGGTTTGTGCTTAGCATTTGTTCTAATTTTGTGAAGTTAAGTATGATATACCGATTCTGTGGTGAAGGGGTTACGAATGCGATTCACAATCCCGCATATCATGTTCAAAATACAGCTATGGGTGATTTGGCAGCAGACTGTCTTGTGTTGATTTTCATACAATGGTATTAGTGTTGGTCATTAAGAAAGCAATGGCAAACTACTGATAATAAACTGTCCAAGAAATCACAAACAGCCAAAGAATACTGACGTTGAGTGTGACGTCCTGTAAAGGATATGCTAAAAACTCTAAAGCATGATATGAAACAAAACCTTGCCGCAGTGTAATTTTTAATGAAATCCTTTTTTTTCTGACAATTATTTTAAATATTTGATGTTTCTGTGATAGTATAGTCACTTATAAGCATTGTATGTGATAACGTTCTGTTAGTTATGCATATTGATTTGATTTTAGTACTGTATTGATCATTATTAAAAAATATGTAGTTATACATTCCAGAACTGTGGAGTACTTGAGATTGATGTTTTTGTAGCCAGTAATTGTACTTAGGCTTGGAATGTTGTACCTCAAATTGGTTTTATGTTTAACTCACAGTGTTCTACTGTACCCCAGACTCTTCTGTAGTACCTCAGATTATTCTGTTGTACCCATGACTATGTTTTTGTACCATATAATGTCTTGCTGCGGCCCAGACTGTTCTATTGTACACCAAACTGTTCTATTGTACTCCAGATTATTCTGTTGTACCCCTGACTATTGTGTTGTACCCTATAATGGCTTGTTGTAGCCCAGATTGTTCTGTTGTATCCTATAATGGCTTGTTGTAGCCCAGACTGTTCTGTTGTACCCTATAAGGCTTGTTGTAGCCCAGATTGTTCTGTTGTACCCCTGACTATTGTGTTGTACCCTATAATGGCTTGTTGTAGTCCAGATTGTTCTGTTGTACCCTATAACGGCTTGTTGTAGCCCAGACTGTTCTGTTGTACCCTATAATGGCTTGTTGTAGCCTAGATTGTTCTGTTGTAGCCCATACTGTTCTTATGTACCCTATAATGGCTTGCTTTAGCCCAGACTGTTCTGTTATACCCTATAATGGCTTGTTGTAGCCCAGATTGTTCTGTTGTACTCCTGACTATTGTGTTGTACCCTATAATGGCTTGTTGTAGCCCAGACTGTTCTGTTGTACCCCATAATGGCTTGTTGTAGCCCAGATTGTTCTGTTGTACCCCTGACTATTGTGTTGTACCCTATAATGGCTTCTTGTAGCCCAGATTGTTCTGTTGTACCCTATAATGGCTTGTTGTAGCCCAGACTGTTTTGTTGTACCCTATAATGGCTTGTTGTAGCCCAGACTGTTCTGTTGTACCCTATAATGGCTTGTTGTAGCCCAGACTGTTCTTTTGTACTCTATAATGGCTTGTTGTAGCATAGACTGTTCCATTGTACCCTATAATGGCTTGTTGTAGCCCAGATTTGTCCGTTGTACCGTATAATGGCTTGTTGTAGCCCAGATTGTTCTATTGTACCCTATTATGGCTTGTTGTAGCCCAGACAGTTCTATTGTAAACCAGACTTTCTTGCTGTTAGTTAGTTAGTCTTTCCTCTTGAGCCTAAGGCGGCACATAGGGCAGAAGTCATGGCTCTCCATGTCTGGCGGTTCTCTGCTACCTGCTGTAGATCCTGGATGTTCACTTGGCCGTTAAGTGAGCCTTCTCTAATAATGGTTCTACGCAGGGTCTCTCTTGGTTCCTGCTGTGCTGCATAATATTCTTTTGTAGCCAAGACTGCCGTGTTGTACCCCTTAATGGCTTGTTTTACTCCAGACTATTCTGTTGTACTCGAGGCTGTTCTTTTGTACCCCAGACTGTTCTGATGTACCTTAGAATGACTTGTTTTACCCCAGACACTTCAATTGTATCCCACACTGTTCTACAGTACCTCAGAATGGCTTGCTTTACCTCAGACTGTTCTGTTGTACTCCAGATTTTTCCATTGTACCCCAGACCTCAAGAAGTGCTGGGTGCACCCGTAGAATGAAGGAGGCTCGCATGTTGCTTGGCTTCAATGTTGTTTGGTTTGTATGTTGTTTAGTTTGTATGTTGTTTAGTTTGTATGTTGTTTGGCTTGTATGCTGTTTGGCTTGTATGCTGTTTGGCTTGTATGTTGTTTGGAAGAGGGCTGTAGCATGAACGTAATTGAGAAACACTGAAATAAATTGTACTAAACATGTTCGAGTCGTGATACGTTGGCACAGATGCAATGATCATTGCCACTCAGGCAATATTTTACTGCAGTTAATCATGACTATATTTGTTGAACCCCATCATTACAATGTTTCTACTATCGCTGGTGTTGCCGAGAGGATGTTGGAAGAGTTGAAAATTTGTGGCCACTTGCCCTAGAGCCATGGCCACACAGTGTATTGGCTAGGACTTGTGTTTCATGTGTAGTAGATCAAACCTTTGCCATACCTGGGATTATAACCCTGCTCTTCTGATTGAGAGATTGGTATTCTAACTGATTGGCTACCAGCTTCTCATAATATAACAGCTGCAACAAACAAAAAGACATTTGACATGCGGTTACAAAAGTTGAATACCTAAACCTTGTAACCAACAACAATGGGGACTATTCAAATTTTGAATATCTTAGCCACGTAAACGTAACTGCAGTGGGGATTGTTCAAATGTTAAATATCTTAGCCCCATAAACCTACAACAATGAGGACTGTTCAAATGTTGAATATCTTAGCCCCTACAAACTTACAACAATGAGGACTATTCAAAAGAAGCCAGATTGACCATAAAAATGCAGAGGTTAAACAGACTGGAGAGCCTGTAGCACAACACAAGCAAACTAGTGAAGGTTCAGAGAACATGCATCTCTCCTGTGGCAGCAGACCCATGTGTCAGGGACAATTATGCTTTCATTAAAGAAGACATTTGGAGTGTTTGAACTTAAGAGTGGCGAAGCTGTCAAGCCGCCCGCCTCGCGCTCCAGAGGTTGTGGATTCGATTCCGGGCTATGTCTTTCGGTTCACGAGTGCATTTTTCTGGTCGTCGCTGGAGCTATGGAGTGCGTGCTTTGTGCGGTGCTTTTGGCAGGCTGCCCTGCGGAAAGAGACAGAACTGTATGGGACAAAACATGGTGCAATGAAGTCAATCCTCTCGGCTTTTAAGTCTTGTTTTAAAAAGAAACATTCTAAGAATACTGTGGACCGAGAAGAAAAAAAATACCGACATTCTTTAAGATCTGAACATAAAAAAACATTGGCTCATAAATAACGTCGTATCTCAGAAACTTAAATATGAGGGTCTTCCAGTAAGTATCCGGATTTTGTCAGGATAGCTCAGAGAAGAAAATGATTAAGTTGAGTAACTACTCCAAAGTGAACAGTATACTGCTCACACTTGGTTATGGAATGGGCAAGTATAAAGTTTTCCCACACTTTATTTTTCAACGCCAGTTGAATCCATTGTAGGAAAATCATATTGTGATGACATTTTTGGTGAAAGAAGTTTAAAAAATACTGGAATTCATCATCGACTGTCATGTGTGTTTGGAGAACAGACTGCAGCATGCTCATCAGTATTTGAATGATGTAAATGCTTTCATCAAGATAATGAATCCATTGAGGATGAGCTGCATGAAGTTCAACCAAAAAGTGTCATTACGAGTGAAGCCATTCACAGTGTCAAAAGGTTCTGGGTGATTGAAGAGTTACTTAATGTGAAGTCATGATGGCTGCTCGTATAAGCAAAAGTTCTGTGGACATTATCATCAGAGATTACCTAAATTTCCATATATTGTATACTGTTCATTTAGGAGTAGTTAGCAAACTGAATATTCTTGTGGATGAATTCTGAAACAACTTTGACCAAAAAATGGCAAGAGTAGGAAAGTGCATCAGGTAGTTCTCAAATAACTCAAGGACCAGCCAAATGAATTTTATGCCCAGGAAGGTTAACATGATCAACAAATGCCCGCAGGAGTCGGATGTGTCAGCCTAACGGTGCAAGAACGCAGCTCTGCTGTAAACAGGCACAATGCAATCACGTCCGGAAAAAAAAAAACTCAGGATGAACACGGAAGATGAAGAAGAAGAATTTTATGCTTCTGGAATGCAGAAGCTCGTAGTCTGATGGAAAAAAATGTATTGCCATGGCAGGTGACTATGGAAAATTAGTACAGGTAATTTAAATCCATACCTTAGTTATCTAGAGATGATATCAGTCTGGATACTTACTGGACGAGCTTCATTCTTTGGCCATATTAAACGTCGCTGTGGTTTGAAAAGAACGACAATGGAAGACATCATTACTAGCAGAAGGGCCGGGGATCGACCAGCACAAAGATGGACACAGGAAGAACATTGAAGACATCCCGGGCATGATAATACAGAAGGCAAGGGAGCTGGTGAAGAAGGGAAAACCTGTGTTAATGGGCCATGATGAGGGCGAACTTCTGCAAAGAACCAGGAACGTGATGCTGAGCAACAAGCCAAAAACAAGTAAGCCATGCAATCTGAGAGCCCATGCAATCTGAGAACATATAATTTTTAATGTTTTTGTTCAACCCTCATAAATTCCTAACCATGTTAAACACCAGAAAACAAGAAGCAGTGTGTGAGCTTTATTAGAAAATGATTACAATTAACAAAATAGACATTGCGGCAAAATTCCTCATCAGCACAGAATAAACTGACACAACTACATGAAAAAAACTACTTTATATTTTTATGTAATGTTTTTCACGTATTTGTGTTGGTTTGTGTTTGTTTATTCTGTGCTGATGAAGGCTTTGGCTTCAAAGTCCATTTTGTTACTTGTAATGCGTGTTCTTGTATAGCTCACAACCTGTTTCTCAGTTTTCTGATGATTCGTTCATTGCCTTATAAGTTTTACTGCAGTTCTCCTTATACTTGTGTTAACCATGTGAAAGAATTTCAAAATACATTTGCCCTGTATGGTGATAACAAAGAAAAAGGTTGATTTATTTGGTTGTTATGGGATTTGAGGTTTAAAGATCGAGCACAACCCACTACTGGCAACGCTGATGTTGTGATATTCTAGTGTGATAATTTGGTCGCATCTAGCATGAGCCGTGTGGTCAAGTGGTTACACACCCGCCTCACATGACAGTGATCCAGGGTTCAATCCTGGGTCCAGTCAGGGATATGCACTACTGACGAGCTCAAACGAGAGTGAAACTCGAGTCTAGTGCTTCCACTCTGACTTTGACAAGGCCTTAGGTTCATACCGGAATATGATAAGCATTGCCAGTAGTGGGTTGTGCTCAATCTTTACAGAAAAAGGTGACACATTGTGAAATGACAATAGAAAGGAAAATTCTTAACCAAGTGGATAATTTTAAATACCTAGGGGCATTTATAATATCAGATGCAAGATGCACAACATAGATTAAGAGCAGAATAGGGCAAAGCAAAAGCTGCATTTCAGAAAATGAAGAGTATCTTATGCAATAAGTCACTATCACTGAATGTAAGACAGTGCTGAAATGCTATATAAAACCAGTTTTTCTGTATGGCAGTGAATCTTGGGATGTAAATGAACATAGGAATAACTTGGAAGCAACAGAGATGTGGTTCCTGAGACTGAAATGTTGCGAATTCCTTGGACTGACAAAGTAACTAACAACGATTGCCTGAAAGTGGCTAATGAAACTAGAACATTATATACAACAATAAGAAAGAAACAGCTTTCTTTCATGATGTGATGAGAATAGAGGCATTGGAGAACATCATGACAACTGGGAAGAGAGGCAGACTAAGAGAATTTATCTGGATGGATTGAGACGGTGGCATGGAGGAATATCATCAGAAAAGTTGATTCAGAAAACCAGGGACCGAGATCTGTGGAGAGTCATGAAGGGTTACGCCAGCTGGCATGGCACTTGATGATGATGATGACGATGTATGTGAATATACTAATGTATTCTCTCTATATATAGACAGTTTATTTCTGCCAATGATGTTCATATCATTATGTGCACATTTTATATCTATATGTGAATGTGTTGGAGCTGGAGTGGTACAGTGCTTGTTACATTTGCTTACCTGGGTCGTGATTAGTTTTCATTCACTCCCTAGCAGTGGCGGTGTTTTGTTGTTGTTGCCTTTGCTCGCTTTAAATTCATACATGTGCTACTGATTTAGTGCACTGGACTGAATTTTGCGTGTGAATTAGCTTTCCCTGTTACCAGTGTCCATCGCCATCATGCAATTCCACTCTGACTTCATAGGTACTTGTAATTTATGTCCCCAAGTCAAGGGGCATTCAACAGAGGTAGTGAACATTTTAGTCCAACTGACCAGTATAGGGGCTGAACATATTACCTCAACATTAGCATACCAGATGTTTAAGAATAAGTGCTTGTATTTATTCGGCCACCATGACCTCCTAACAGGATGTGATTTTATTTCTCCAACCCATACGACTCCTGGTTTGAACTCAACCTTGTACAAATAGATGCTTTTACACTTTGATTTGTATTGGGTATATGGTGCAGCGTACATTTGTATAGATGAACTATCACTTGAAGGGGTATGTGGTAAGTACTGCATTCACCACCTTTATTTCCCCAGTCATGTCTTGGAACATTTTAAACCGGGGCTGACCAGGGTGCCAGTGTGAATTCGAACCCTGATCCCCAGGCTGGCAGGTCAGCAAGCTGGCCACTGCTCTACCACAACGCCCAGATTCAGTCCATGGGCGCTGGATCACTTTCACACTTTTCTGAGAATTGTCCATGAAAGGGAGGGGGTGAGAAAGGGAACTGATCGCCCTATTTCAGTATTCTGTGACCTAGTATATCAGTTGGTGTATCTTCATTGTACTCTGGACAGGTCCATAGTTGCTCAGATCCTCCCCCCAGCATATGCATCAGCGTCCGGTGGCTAACAGTGCCAGTTCTGTGTTGGTTGACAAGCCCCTCGTTTTCCCGATGTGTCTCTTGTGTCTGGCCGTGCCAATTCTTACTCCCAAGTCTCTCATCCTGGACAACGAAGTGGATTCACTGATGTCAAAGTCCTCTGTTCTCGACATTTCTTTAAGGATGTTAATAACATCGGCGCGATCATAGGGCTGGCCATCTGCAGGGGATGCAGAGCCAGCCAGTTTATCAGCTCGTTCATTTCCCTCAACTCCCGCATGTCCCGGGACGAAGATGAAGGTGACTTTATGGACCTAGTATATATGAGCTACTAACTCTTCACACCCTTCTGTGGAATTGCTTTCACTGTGGATTGTGTGAAATTTTGTCTGTGCTATTTTAACATGAAAACTGTATTTGTATTACATGCTTCAATAACTTATAATGGTTTTGTATTATACCTACAGAACTTGTATATAACATCATCATATATTGTGTGCCTTGTTCTTGTCAATAGGACTTCAGTTGTGAACAATTATCCTGCTTTCATGTATACACGTATTTATGTTGTTTATTTAGGGGTGGTTATGGAAGAACAGCGTGTGGTCTTCTCCTCCTCATTTTTCTTCTCCTTGAAATGTGTCTTATTCCTCCTCCTCCTCCTCCTTCTTCTTCTTCTTCTTCTTCTTCTTCTTCTTCTTCTTCTTCTTCTTCTTCTTCTTCTTCTTCTTCTTCTTCTTCTTCTGCTCCTCCTCATTTTTCTGCTCCTCCTCATTCTTAGGCTTCTGCTTCCTTTTCTTCCTCCACCTCCTCTTCTTCCTCCACCTCCTCCTCACCTCCTCTTCTTCATCCTCCTCCTCTTCTCTTGCTTCTGATGTTTCTTCTTTTTATCCCCCCCCCCCCCCCTTCCTCTATCTGCTGCTGCTTTTGCTTCAATATCTTTTGAATTCTCCTCCTCCTCCTCTTCCTCTTCTTCATAATCTTTGTCCCCCTTCTGCAGTCTTCCATTCTTCTGCACTTTTTCTTTCCTTTTCTTTTCCTTCCCCCTCTGCTTCTGCAATTTTGGTCCATTCCACCATAATGAAATTACCAAATATCCTATTTTGGTAATGTTATTATAGCTGACTAGGCCTAAACATATGTAAAGAACTAGAGAACAGGCAGCAGTCACCAACAAGATCCCATTCTGACACTAGAGTCCAGCAAACCACCGTGTGTAGACTCCATACTGGACACTGTAGACCACAAGCTCATCTTTACACAATGAAAGATGTTCCAACTGACCAGGTTGATTGCTTTGTTGGTAATCATTACGGCACCCATTCACTTGCTGGTGCTTGATGGGGGAGTTTCCTAGACCGAAGAATAAAGGCTGCATGCCCAAGCAGTTGCCATGTAATGTAATGATTATCCAGACAGACACATAATCAGACTGCAGCTGGTAGCATTACTATTAGGACTCGTCGCTGGCTGTTGAAGACGAGGACGGAGGGCGTTTGGGGATGTTCTGAGTGCTGTGGTGACTCAACTCAACTAACTCAATTGTGCATTATAGGATTTGTAGAAAAACCACCAAGCCTTACTGAGGATTGAACAAACGTCTTATGGCTGACCACTGCACTGAGAGAAATATCCCCAAGACTGAAATACATACTATAGAAATGCCCTCATTGAGTCGACCTGAGAGCTCAGGCTGGCCTGTGGAGTACAGACATGGGGAAATAACATCTAGGGCAGTGGGTCTCAACCGGTGGGGAATGCGCCCCCCTCCCCGGAGGGGGAGGGGGAGGAATTTATGGTTTCCAGGACTACAGATTGGCAGACTCAAACTGGCTTCAGGACCACACAAAACTCGATCGTTTCCCTTTCTTGAAATCTGTGTGTGTGTTCGCGTGCGCGCATGTGTTTGTGTGTGTGTGTGTGAGAGAGAGAGAGAATGGAGAATGACATTTTGGAAGGGGGGGGGGGTGACATTCTGAACATATGGTGAAAGGGTGCATGGACCAAAAAAGGTTGAGAACCACTGATCTAGGGCATCTTCAATGACCACCTACTGATAATTTGATACTGAACGAAAACTTGCCAAGAAATCATCAACAGCCAATAAATGCAGGGGTTGAGTGTGACGTCCTGCAAAGGCTATGCAATTGACTTTTTAAAATTCTATCTCTCACAGTTACTCTGCAGCCCAAACACTAAAAAGAGGAATCACAAACAAGAAACACACACACACACACACACACACACACACACACACACACACACACAAAGATAAAAACTCCTCAGAAAAAAAAAAGAAAAAAAGTTTGGTTTCAGATATTTCATAAATAAACAAACATGTAATGTTTGGATCTCGTAGAAGAAAGCAAGGATTAGAGGACACATTAGGCAACATAAAAATTGGAAGCTATGCTATAGTTATCGACCAGGATTCGAACCTGTCACCTTCAAATGACACAGCGCATCGCTGAGGAACAAGTGTATTTAGACACATGAACTAGATAGACACCCCCCAAAAAAGTGTCTTCATTAACCAGGTTTATCATCCACACGAACCCACAACAATGGAATATGGACAGAGTTCGTATCAAACCATTTAGATAGCAGCATAGGTCTCATAATTTTATATTAAACCAGCATAGGTCAAATAACAAACACATCGGACCGTAACACAGTGTCCAGTATATTGACTGACTGGCACCTTGCCGTCTTGACAGACAATAGTTTGTAAAATGGAGTTATACCTCTCCATAACATAAAGCCTGGGCTTAATTTAGAGACCATGTGTTGCCCATGCAGCATGATCCCTCTCTCGGACTGTCTAGTTTACTCCAGAAGAAAGGTAACACCAATTCGTCTGGAATAAGACAAGCTGCAGAACCTGCCGGATGAGCAAAGCAATGCTCTAACTGCCTCTAACTGTCCGCCTGTCAGAGCTGCGATCCTAGACCAAGGCTTAGGGCCTGGTCTGCCCTGTCATGACATTTAATTTTTAAGTTGCGTTGCCTCGCACTCCAGTATATTAACGAACATTTAAACAAAGGATTGGTTGGTTGCAATCTTGTACACCTGTATTTGCCCAATCTTGTAGACGTACTACAAAGAAATATCAATTGGGAAACCCTTGAGGCTACTTCACGCAGTTCACAAATAAACATACATGTATTGTTTGACGCTTATAGATGTAGAAGAAACAAGTAGAGCTTAGCGGGATCATTAGACAACATCAAATCCTTACTTCTTTAGTATCAGATAGCTGAATTATTGTAGAATGTTTGTTTCGGTGAGTCCACCGCCATCGTTTTTAACCCACAATTCAGCAGACCTCGTGAAATCCGCTGGATTTCAAACTGGGCGAGCTTTTGTCTGGCTGGTCAGTCTGCTATGTGTTCATGGAGGATCTACAGTAGTAAACAGGGACACACGGCTGGTCACTAGCAATGTCGTTCCAGGCCACAATGAACGAGACACATAGAAACATCTCTTTATCTATGGAACACGAACACAACGAAGCGTTGCCGTTTCTAGATATCTTAATGAGACGTAGAGCAGATGGCACAATTCAAAGATCGGTGTACCGCAAAGAAACATGGACAGGCCAATACTTAAATTTTCAGAGCTTCGCACCTGTCCAGTACAAACGGGGCTTGGTACGGACCCTGTTTGACCGTGCTAGGAAGATATGCACCCAGGACACACTGACAGAGGAATTTAAAACTCTGAAGAATGCCTTAAACCTGAATGGGTACTCCACAGGATTTATAAAGCGCCACTGCCAACAGCCCAAACCGAAATCAGAAGTAACTACAGTCCCTAAACTCAAAGTATTCATCCAGCTAACCTTCCGAGGAGATGACATAATGCAACGTCTGCGGGACCGGCTCACCACAGCAGTCGAGCGAACATTCTGTGCTGCAGCTCTAGTCATCAGGTACAGAAACACACCGATCCCAGTCCCAGCAGTAAAAGAACCTGTAGCTTTGTACGCCAAATCAAATTGTATTTACCAATTTACATGCAGATGCGAGGCCATCTACATAGGCAGAACTGAGCGACAGTTACATTGCAGGGTTTCGGAACATATTCCGAATTGGTTGGACAAGATACTACACACAGAAGATGGTAGCCTAGGCAGGCCGACACACCGGAAAAGTCTGGCTTCATCGGTCGGGAGACATGTGCTCGAGAGTGGTCACGTGGTTGAAAGAGATAGTGCCTTCCGTGTGTTGTTCAACACACAAAGTAGTCGATTGTTAAAGTTTGCTGAAACTATACTAATCAACCTTCGTAAGCCGTCCTTGTGTAAGCAGAAAGACATGTTAGTCAGTTTAAAATTACCGTGGTAGACAATCGACATTACTGTGCGAACATGTGTATATTTCAGTTTGAAGGATTTATCTAATTAATGCACGTAAGTTGTGTGATTTCTGCAGTATGTACCTGACGAGATGCAGCGAAATATGCCAGACAATAAATCGTGCAATCTATTGTTTGTGTCTTCGTTATTCACACTCTGTAAACACCAGATTATTTAGAAGATAGGGACATTTGCCTGGTTAGTCAGTAGCCACCAACACTTTCATCTGGTTTCGTTCAAATGGCTTCCTCATTCATGTTCTAACGCTGATGATGAATCCAACGGCTTCTATAAGCACCTGTGTGCAGTTTTATGTGAGTAATGTATTATCATTTGTTCTTGACTTTTTAATTGTGTTGTCAGCGAATATTGACAACCGGGTCCCAGATAATCGTATACTACATGCAGCAGATCTGTTACCGAACGTTGCTCTGAAATGACTGTGCAGTTTTGTATTTACGTGTTAACAATTATTATTTTGCATGAATTTTACAGAGGGTGAATACAAAACTTGGATCGGCAATATTTTCAAACATCGCACAGTCATTAAAAATACACCCTATACTTTGATCACAACCCACTGGAGTGTAAGTATACTCGACACGACGTCAATTCCCCTGTCTCGTGCAATTTAATGGTTAGTGTGTCTGTAATGTCCAGTTTCTACCGTCGCTTTGGTTGATCTCAGCAGTGAGTAAATAAATATTAAATATAACTCACTTAGTATACGGCCGATGAGTTGTGAACTCTAAGCTCCAGGAATTTAACTAACTCCATGGCGAATACAATTGTATGAATGGCTGTGAGGTAATGAAATAATCAAATTAGAGTTATTTAGAATTAATTAGAATTATAATTCCCCCGGGAAAGTTAACCCGGTCAACAAATGCCCGCAGAAGTCGGATGTGTCGGCCTAACGGCGCAAGAACGCAGCTCTTCTGTAAACAGGCACAACGCAATCACGTCCGAAAAAAAAAGAAAAAAAAAAACTCCGGATGAACGCAGACGAAGAAGAAGAAGAATTATAATTCAGGTAGTATTTAGTATACCACCAATTAGCCCCGGGCATCAACTCCATGGCGAATATTGCTGTGGTGCTTGTGAGGTAATGAAACAATCACATTTTAGAATTAGAATTATAATTCAGTTAGTATACCACGGATGAATTGTAGTTTAAATTATTCCAGGCATTTAACTGACTATGTTCTATACTGCAGTATTAGTGAACAAATGAAATTAGATGTATTTCGAAGTAGAATTATAACTCAGTATACCACCGATGAGTTGTGTAAATTATTCCAGGCATTTAACGTAACTCCATGGCGAATACTGTTGCGAATCGTTGTGAGGTAATAAAACAATCAAATTATATTTATTTAGAATTAGAATTAGAATTCATTTAGTATACCACCAATGAGGTGTAATTTAAATTGTAAGCTCCAGGCATTTAGCGTAATTCCGTGGCGAATACTGCTGTACGGCTGTGAGGTAATGAAAGAAATTACTTTTCCGTGTTCACAATAAAAAGTGCTAATGGATCTCCAGCGCTGTCTCCCACCATTGTTTCCAATCCGTCTCTTGATGTTTTCCATCCATTTAATGTCTTTCTCTTGCACGTCTGCTTTCCACTTCACTCCTCCTTCCCGAATTCCGAATGATTTTCAGCATGGTATCGCTGTTTAGTAATTTTTTTTTCTAGTCAGTTCTCTAAGTCTTTAGTATAATATTTTATAAAGTCATTAGTTCTTGGAATAAATACAAATATATATTTTCACAGCTAACATCTCAACGGAATGTATCAATCAGACGTCTGTACAAATTAATTTAGATTATTATATGCAGAAATAACCAGGTCTGTATATGTTTGCGTGCAACAGAGTAGAGCCGAGAAATACCAGGTGTTTTTAAAGTCTCACTACACTTTGTATGAAGAACAAATTTGAAAAAAAATAACAAATGTCATCAAAAAATGTGCTCCACAGTCCACCATGAAGCAATATGCAGCGAATGGCTGTGGTCTGCTGGAGTAATTCTTTGCACTCCAAACAGAATGGTGTTATCAACTGAAGAAAGAATTTTATTTTGTTTTCTTCAAATTTGTTCTACATAAATAGTGCAGGGAGACTTCACAAACACCCTCTATATAAGAATGGCGGAAAATGGAAAGTGGAGGTGTGTCACAGTTAAGAGTTCTTAATATGGTAGCAGACATGTTCTAATATAACGCAATGACATTTCGGCGATATATAAGCCCATGTCAGATACAGGTAGTCGCTTAAGACGATTAATCATCCCATGGCGCTTAATCAGTTAGTGAATGTTTGTAGTTTATTAATAATTGCTTTGGTCGTACTATCTGGTCTCCCTGGCCTAGGGGTTAACATCTTTCTCCGTAATCCCGTATATTCTCGTGAGTAACGTAACTTGCGCAAGAATCATTAACGGTTCTCGCCGCGTTGGTAACTTACGGGGTATATGAGCCGGTCGCTCAGAAAGCAATGGCAAACTACTTAGCGTAATCTTGCCTAGTACATCAACAACAGCTGAAAAATACTGATGTTGACTGCAACGTCATGTAAAGGATATGCAAAAAAAAAAAAAAAAAACATTAACAGTGTTTCTGATCTGTACAGCAGTGCTGTGCTGACTTCACTTTAGAGTTAAATAGAAACAGCTTTAAGTGCGTTCGAAATATTTCCTCCCATTTAAATTAGTACCAGACCTTGCGGATCTTTTTAGACTGAGGTGCCCAACAGGATAATTGGACTGTCAGTTTAATGAAAACCTACTTTGATCTTTCTTTACCTCTCTCTCTCTCTCTCTCTCTCTCTCTCTCTCTCTCTCTCTCTCTCTCTCTCTCTCTCTCTCTCTCTCTCTCTCTCTCTCTCCCCCCCTCCTCTCTCTCTCTCGCTTCCTTGTCCTCGCCCTCCTCCTCCATTTGCGGAACCAAAGTAAAATTACACAAGAAGAGGGGGAAATGAGCTGGCAGGAAATGGGAGGGATGATTGCGCGCATGCGTGCTTGGCTAAATGAGAAAGTTGAGGTTAATGTTGTAACGCAGTAATGTTAACACATTCTAAGGCATTGATGGGCGGCAACGTAGACGGAGGGAAAGAGATCATTATGAGAGAACACGCTCAATGGAATAATCAGTGGAAGCTGTAAATAAAGTAATGAATATGTCTCCACGCCATGGTGCATGTTGGAGATATGGTGACAGGCTTATATTGTCATATGCCATTCGGCACTTCCTGGGTCATGTGGTCATTATAATGCCTACCTCTTTTATTTCCCAAACATTTTCTGGTACTATTTTAACCAGTATTTTGTTGAAAAATCTCCGGCTTGATGGGGATTCAAACTCAAATCCACCAGAGTGTAGGTCAGCATGACCGAATGGATAAGAACGCGTGTTTTTAAACATCCGTTGTGCTGATGCCGAGGTAAGCGGTTTCAACCCCTACACCGGACAGCTGGACTAAAATGTTGACCTATCGATTTTGACTCGGGGACGTAAATTACAAGTACCTCTGAAGTCGTAGTGGGTTCGCCTGAGGGCGAGGGACACTGTTAATAGGGAAAGCTAATCCACGCACAAAATTCAGTCCATCACTACTAGAAGTAGTGTGCATTGACTACGCTTGAGTGCAAAAGCGAACGAGTGCAAAAAAAAAGAAGCTACCAGAGCGCCATGCAAATGCACTAACCTTTGTGCTAACGCGGGTCCCTTATGGAAGCTATAATACAAGGGTAAAGGTCAACATGATAAAATAACACGAAGTAATGCAGTTTGACAGGACACAATTGCGGAAAACAGGACGTTGCGGCGACTAGCCTTATTCAGCAAACAAATACACAAAACACAAGAATTAAACACGGGGAAGACTCTGCAGTGACTACATTAAGATATAGTAACGGAATAATACGAATGGGAAGATGAAAAAAAAAATGGGAACAATGAAAAGAAAATGAAAAATAAAATAAGTGAACAAAGTGTAAAGGTTGTCATATAGTAGATACTGCTGGGGTGTGAAGGTTTAGGTGTGTACATATTATAATCCCTTACATACTAGGTGACATGGTCAGTGCCCTTCCTCGTCGTCTATCCTTCGCAGACCATTCCCAGAACATTCTGGAAATGTCTAGTACTCATGTATAAACAATATATAATGACACAAAGTAATGCAGCTTTACATAACAGAGTTAAGACACATACAGAACGTTGCGGCGGTTAGCCTTCATCAGCAAACAAACACATTCACAAACACAACATACAGTCAAGGAGAACTCCTGTGACTACATTAGAAGGTGATGACAGGGCGAGAGGAACAAATGCATGGAAAAATGGAAGCAATGAAGAGAAAATGAGAATTGACAAAATGTACTCATGTATATGCGGCTGGGTCAACCCCCAGGGCCGTGCTAGTGGGGG
The DNA here is from genome assembly GCA_014155875.1 of Cepaea nemoralis. Classification (NCBI taxonomy): domain Eukaryota; kingdom Metazoa; phylum Mollusca; class Gastropoda; order Stylommatophora; family Helicidae; genus Cepaea; species Cepaea nemoralis. The sequence continues at coordinate 54,330 of JACEFZ010007795.1, forward strand.
AGATAATCCTGTCTTTGTGACGGTTGACCCCGGACCACTGCTTCAACAGGCTCATAATCCGGACATGCGCGACAATGAGAGGGCGTTGGCTCGATGGTCTTTGTTGATAAGTTTTCAAATGCATAACTCTCTTTCTGAAGAGCGGCCTAGCGAAAGTGTCGTAGTGTTTATGAACTTCGTACTTCCGACGGCAACTCTCAGGTTTCTCTGAAAAAAATAAATGAATCGAGTGTTGGAGTCCCAAAACGAACCCACGGCCTTCGCAGCGAGAGGCAAGTGGTTTGCCCACCCAGTTAGCGAGACTCCATTATGTTAATACTGCAGCTCACTGTACAACAGTATAGTGCGTGCGAATTTCCATAAGATATATCGCTTTGGCGTATTAGTTTAGTTTAGTTTAGTTTAGTCGACGGATCAACATCACGGCACACGGGTGTAACCCATAAGTGCTCCGTTCTTCTCCTAACTCAAACCTGAGTCTGGAGAGGCTCAGCTCAGTGCACGAACTCCGTAGCACCGGCGAAGATCCTGAAAAGTATTTCAGCTTTGGCGTATTGATTTGCACTAACACAAAGGACAAGGAAACGTGGGACAAGACGAAACGTTGACTATATATGGAATCCATCAAGATGGGTTGGTGCTGCCAAGACTATAACCGAGTGCGGACATCACCCTCCCCTTTCTCCACTCACACACCCACCCACCTATCCAGCCATACACCCACCCACACACCTATTACACCCCCCCCCACACACACACACACAATGACCAAGAAGCTCGGCGGGTGAATAAAAAACACAGCTTCGGGCAAACGTTTCGACCCAAGTCCTTGTCAACAGGACAACACGACAAAACCATTTTAAATGTATATCAATAAACAACACAAGTGTGCACTTCCCTAGGCTCTTGTCCAGTCCATACACGTCCTGCTCTCTGTACAGGCTCAAAGGTCACCACAATGTCCAGCCTTTCGTTGTGCCAAACAGATAAGACCCGGGCAAAAAGTGACCTAATTACTAACTCGACCACTGGCTACACCCACAGAGAATCCATTAACCCAAAGGCCAACAATTGTGTGCCCGTTTTTCGCTTATTTTTCCCCGCCAATTTTATTTTCTGGCCTTTGGTAATCGACGAACGGTAACCGCCAGCGCTCATTAAGCATGCGAAGCAATTTCTTACAGAAAGCGTCGCTAGCTCTTTGCTGAGCCTCATGGACAGGCAGGAAATTGAAAATTTTGCTCTTTTCCTCCCTCCTCACAGCGCAGTCGACTGAGTAATAAGAGTGTATATGAGGGAGCGATTCTCTTACTCTTGTGTTATTGTTTATTTCTAGGGTGTTTAGATGCGCAGGGCAAGCGCGGAGAGTAATGCATTTGCTACCCGACACAGCTGGCGCCGTTCGGTTCCAAGCTGAGGAATGATTTCTTTACACAACTCCTTGAACTTTTCAGTTCGTGTTTCTTTTTTGGGGGTGCCTGCATTGTGTGTGCTGGTAGGGGTTGAGAAGGGTCTCCATGGCGAGGTGGGCAAATATGTCTGTCCCGCTCTGAAGGGCATAGGTTCGTTTCCGGACTGTGTCGTCCAGACCACCAGTTTTTCTTCGGAGATCGTCTAGCATCACCGCTGAAGCTACGGAGTTCGTGACTTATGCGATGCTCTCGACAGGTGGCTCGCCATTTTGCCAAGAGAGATCGATGATTTAGGTGGGGATACAATCCCGGCCCATGAAGTTGACTGTCTCGTCTGTGCGAGGCCTGTTGACCTCGTGCGCTGCTGTCTTACCATGTCTTAAAGGTACCTCTGTTCTGAATTTTGACTGTCAACCTCACCCCCATCCCCCACCTCACCTCCACGTCCCTCAACTCACCTCCACGTCCCTCAACTCACCTCTCACTACCGTAACTCCCCCCTCCTCACCCACCTCCCTTACCCCCATGTCCTTCACCCCACCTCTCACACCCCACTTCCGTAACTCCAACCTCCCTCATCACACCTCTCTTACCCCCATGTTCCTCACCTCACCTCTCACATCCCCACCTCCGTAACTCTTACGCCCATCTCCGTAACTTCCACCCCCTCACCCCACCTTTCACACTCCCACCTCTCACACTCCCACCTCCGTAACTCCCACCCCCTTCACCCTACCCCAATCTCCCATACCCCACCCCTAACTCTCACCTGCCTCACCCTCTCACCTCACCTCCCTTACCCCATCCCTCAATCCCATTTCCCTCACTCCCGACAAGGAAGCAAATCGTCATTGTCAGACCAGACGAAGACTCACAATCACCAACAAGCTCGCTTGCCTGCCGGTCCGGTACTCATCTGTTCAACTCACCATCGTTTCAAACTAAAATTCAACCCAGTCTAAAATGTGTCCCAGAAAATTCCGCGGGAAATAAAGGCGGCATGTATGCTGTTAACCATTTCACTTGTCCAGTGGTCTATCAACACACGCGGCTGGAATCAATCACACACCCAATACACCTTAAGGCGTGCTAAGGGATCCAATACACACCAACCATTCACCCCCCCCCCCCTTTTTTTTTTGGTGTGTGCATTTCCTGTTTACAGGACATCTCTGTCTACACCAGCATTTTACTGCTGTTGTTGATATCTCGGCAAGTTTACGTTCTGTAGTTTGCCGTTGCTTTATGAACGACCGGCTCCCATACCAATTCGTTAAAACCCAGTGCAATGCGGTCTGCTGTCAAATCTGTCACAGCTGTGTTTCGAACGTGGGCAAGCGGGCTCACGATTCACGTTCGCAAGCTCTTAGCTCTTTCCCCCTACTATCTTCAAATACATTATCGCCTCGATCGTGTATCCCTCCTTCTGTTCCCCGGCAGACACCGCCCCTGCCTGGCTGGATCTCCTCATGTCCTCTTATATACCCCATTCCGTGAGTAGATTCTGGCGGAAATGACTTAGGTCGATTTAGCATGCATGAGAAGCGTCCAAAGTATCTCTGTCTGTGAAGTGATTGTCGTTCGGTTTAGAATCGCCAATCCTTAATTTCTTGGCCACAAAATTGGAAAGAAGTTTCTTTTACATATCTCATCTGTTTGCTGTTTTGTTTTGTGACGGGCGAATTCCGTTCAATTTGTTGTCGTATATGTCGTTATTCTGAGATGTTTGTTACCAGTCTGTCTGTCTCTATATCTGTCTCTATATGTTTCTCTCTCTCTGCCTTTGCTATTTCTCTATCTGTGTCTCTGTCTCTCTCTGTCTGTCTCTGTCTCTGTCTGTCTCTCTCTGTCTGTCTCTCTCTCTGTCTATGTTTCTTTGTCTGTTTCTCTTTCTATTTGCCTCTCTGTATATCTACCTGTCTGTCTGTCTCTATCTCTCTTACTGCCTTTGTCTGTTTATCTGTCTGTCTATATGTCTGTCTGTCTCTGTGCTCCTGTCTGTCTCCACCCCTTTCTCTTTGCCGCTGTCTGTCTCTCTATCCCTCTCTGTACCATTGTCTGTCTGCCTCTCTTCCGCTGTCTGTTTGTCTGTCTCTATCTCTCCGCCTGCCTTTGTCTGTCTGTCTCTTTGCCTGCCTGTCTGCTTTCCTCCTGTTATGTCGCTGTCAAGTATTTACATGTTCTTTCGCCCACTGATGATTGCCTCACTAACTCACTCACACACATTTAATAATACCACACACACACACACACTCACGCACGCACACACACACACACATATTAACTCTCACTCACTAACTCACACTAACCTTACTAACACCACACACACACACACATATTAACTCTCTCTCTCTCTCTCTCTCTCTCTCTCTCTCTCTCTCACTCACTCACTCATACACTCTTGTTTTACATATTATTGATCTCCTCACCCATCGTCACAAAGGTATTCTTTGTCATTGTTTCAATGTATGTTTTATTTGTGAATTCTTTACCGTGTTCGGCTGACGAATGCAATTTTCTCGGAGACTTCTAGGGGGTCTTTACTGGGGCTGCGGAGTTCGTGCTTTGTGCGACGCTTTCGGCAGACCGCCTTGTGGAAAGAGATCAAGCCACACGGGATAAAACCCGATGCAATGCAGCCGATCATTTTGCTTTTTAAACCCGTTTATTTTTCAAGAAAGTAAGTGGCTCATCGTATTGATACAGCAGTTTCACAAACGTCTGAATGTTTCTTCGGAAAGCAATTTTCTTACAGTCAAAACTAACCCAACTCACTTACAAGACAACTTTCAGCAAATTTCACCCAGCTTAGAAAGATCTTAGACGTCTTTTCGGCAAGATTAGGTCTCTTTTGAGGCCCGCAAATCCGGGATTGGTGTTAAGTAAGCTGACAGGCCACTTAAGATCATGCGTATGTTGAAGAAGCACCAGACTTCCGGTGAGTTTCGCCTGTTTAAATATGACTTCTGGGTAATGAATGCAGCACGCGCCCTTTTGGGGTCCGGCGGACGTGACGAAACGAAACATTGGCTGGATAAAAGTTGGGACGACTGCAGTCAATGGACCGACGTGGGGGTGTTTGATTTGTTCTTGTCTGTCGGTGAATGAGGTTAATGATAACTTTGTTGTTTGAATCAGTCGCGAAGGAACTATTGATGTCATGGAAACAAGCGAAATACATTTATAGGTATTTATTGGCACTTAGAGAATAAAAGTGAAGAAGCAGAAAGCATGCTGCGAGCACTAGACAACAGGGAAATTGATGGTTATAGGCATTCTCTTCGAGCGGGTTGGGGATGAGATTAGAGGAGGAGGGGGTGTAGTGAAGTGGGAAAGTTGTCTGCTTCTTTTTCTGAAGGTTGGGGGGTTCGTTTCCCGCGATGTGTCGCTCGAGCACGAGTAATTTCCCGGGGGTCATCGCAGGAGCTACAGAGTCCGTGCCCGTACAGACAAGCGGATTGCCGTTCTGCGGTAAGAGCCACTTGGGGTAACACGCGGTGCAATGAATTCGACTATTTAAATAACTTTTTTTAAATTTAACAGACTCAGTGCCAAACAAAATGTAGATTTGAACCAAGCAAAAATGTATGGCGGAAAATGGGAAGTAGGGGTGTGTCACAGTTATTAATATGGTATGGCAGCAATGTTGTATTATACAGGGTGTTTGTAAAGTCTCACTACACTTTGTATGTGGGTCAAATTTGAAAAATGAAGTACATGACGTCATCAAAAAATGTGCTAAAAATTAATTAAATTAGTTACAATAGTTACTGCTATGGTCTAGCGCTGTTTCAGGGGAGCTGGAGAGTACCAATGAAGTATTCATTATAACAGGTGTTGGAAATGTCCACCACGGGCTTCAAGACACGACTGTACACTGTCACTTCATATTGTCAAATACCTTCTGCAACGTGTCTGTTGCTATTTCCGTGTGTATTGACCGCCATTTTGAAACACTTGTTCAACCAAAAATAAATCTTTCTTCCGTTGATAACATCATTCTGTTTTGAGTGCAAAGAATGACCCCAGCAGACGACAGCAATTCGGAGTGAGGTAGGAGTGAGGGGTGAAGTGGGGGGGGTGAGGTGGTAGTGAGGGGTGAGGGAGGTGTGGGTGAGGGAGTGGGAGTGAAGGAGATGGGGTGAGAGGTGGGATATTGCTTCACGATGGACTGTGGAGCACATTGTTTGATGACGTCATGTACTTCATTTTTAAAATGTGTTCTATATTCAAGATCAAGGGGAAGAGAGACAGACCACGAAAAGTGATGCTGGATGGATTGCAACGGTGGTATGGAGGAATATCAACAGCAGAGTTGATCCAGAAAACGTAAAGACAGAGATCTGTGGAGAGTCATGAACGCCTACGCCAGTCGGCACGGCACTTGATGATGATGGTTCTATATTCAAAGTGCAGTGAGACTTTGTAAACACCATGTTTATCATATTAAAGGGGGTTGCATAGGGAAAACTACTGCATATAAGTTCATGGCAGATACGGGAAGTCGCTTCAGACGATTAATCATCTCATGACACTTAATCAGTTAATACTTTATTCAAGAGGGACAAACCAAGAAGAGGAAGAATGTTACTTTTAGTCAGTCTATGCTAGACGTTACTTTACATGTCCGTCTATGTTATAACTAACTCAGTCTGCGTCACTTCCCAGAGTGTTATTTTTAAATAACTGGCCTAGAGGAGAAAGTGTTAAAGCGAACAACATAGAATATTAGGCCCAGGAAAGCAACTGCTGCAGGCCTATGTTCCAGATGGAACGTGCGAGCAAGATGACTTGATTCAGAGTCTAATTATCGCACAGAAGAAATGTCGCACAGTTGGAGCAAAGAAGCGAACTCAAGATTAGTTCGGCAAAATTAAACCAAAAAGTGAAAATTGCGTGACCAGAAAAGAAAATTGTCAATTATAAGCAGGAAATTGAGAGGATCTCGTACCAGCGTGTAGGGAACTTCTTCTCGTTGCAGGGGCGTCGTCGGGGTAGACTTGTGGTGGGCACAGAGAAGTGTCAGGGGCTTGAGCGGAGAACGTTGCTGGTGAAATGAGGTGGATGGAAGGGTTGGAGGAGGGGTGGCGTGGCAAGGGCGGAGATAGAGAGGGGGGGGGGGGAGGGTTAATCACGTGTGTGAGAATAGTGCCTCGCCCTCTTCGTCTAGCATGATAATATTCACTACCACCACCTCTACGACTAGTACTACTACTTTTCGACTACAACTACTATTTTCTCTTTGTCGACTACTACTACTACTATACCTCTTCCACTGCTACTACTATTATTACTACTACTACTACTACTACTACTACTACTACTACTACTACTACTACTACTACTACTACTACTACTACTACTACTACTACTACTACTACTACTACTACTACTACTACTACTACTACTGCTGCTGCACTACTACTACTACTACTACTACTACTACTCTACAGCTACTACTACTACTACTACTACTACTACTACTACTACTACTACTACTACTACTACTACTACTACTACTACTACTACTACTACAACTACTACGACTCATACTACTACTACTACTACTACTACTCTACAGCTACTACTACTACTACTACTACTTCTACTACTACTACTACTACTACTACTACTACTACTACTACTACTACTACTACTACTACTACTACTACTACTACTACTACTACTGCTATACTATTACTAGTACTACTGCTAGTACTACTGATGCTATACTACTACTACTACTACTACTACTACTACTACTACTACTACTACTACTACTACTACTACTACTACTACTACTACTGCTGCTGCTGCTGCACTACTACTACTACTACTACTCTACAGCTACTACTACTACTACTACTACTACTACTACTACTACTACTACTACTACTACTGCTGCTGCTGCACTACTACTACTACTACTACTCTACAGCTACTACTACTACTACTACTACTACTACTACTACTACTACTACTACTACTACTACTACTACTACTAATACTACGACTACTACTACTACTACTACTCTACAGCTACTACTACTACTACTACTACTACTACTACTACTACTACTACTACTACTACTACTACTACTACTACTACTACTATACTATTACTAGTACTACTGCTAGTACTACTGATGCTACACTACTACTACTACTACTACTACTACTACTACTACTACTACTACTACTACTACTACTACTACTACTACTACTACTACTAACTACTACAGCTACTACTACTACTACTACTACTAGCTACTACTACTACTACTACTACTACTACTACTACTACTACTACTACTACTACTACTACTACTACTACTACTACTACTACTACTACTACTACCCTACAGCTAGCTACTACTACTACTACTACTACTACTACTACTACTACTACTACTACTACTACTACTACTACTACTACTACTACTACTACTACTACTACAGCTAGTACTGCTATACTATTACTAGTACTACTGCTAGTACTACTGCTGCTACTACTCTGCTGCTGCTGTTGCTGCTGCTGCTACTACTACTACTACTACTACTACTACTACTACTACTACTACTACTACTACTACTACTACTACTACTTTTTTTTTGCGTATCCTTTACAGGACATCGCTGTCAACACCAGCATCTTTCAGCTGTATGTTGATTTCTTGGCAAGATTACGCTCAGTAGTTTGCCATTGCTTTACTACTACTACTACTACAAAAATTATATTTGGACCAAAAGTTATAACTTAAAAGTTGTTAGTATAGTAGCAGACATGTTGTGTTATAACGCAGGGACAATTGCATTTTAGATATATTTATTTCCTGTGCTTCCAGTTTCTCAGACATATATTTATTTATAAGCTAGTTTGCATCGATATTAAGGTTTCTAACATTGTCAGTACTTTTCTTCTTCTTGGTCAACAATATTATAAAGATCCTGTTCACGAAATTATAAAGATCTTGTGTACTATATTATAAAGATATTGTTCACGATATTATAAAGATCTTGTGTACGATATTATTAAAATCTTGTTCACGATATTATAAAGATCTTGTGTACGATATTATAAAAATCTTGTTCACGATATTATAAAGATCTTGTGTATGGTATTATAAAAATCTTGGACACAATATTATAAAGATCTTGTGTACTATATATAAAGATCTTGTTCACGATATTATAAAGATTTTGTCTGCGATATTATAGAGATCTTGTTCACGATATTATAAAGATCTTGTCTGCGATACTATAAAGATCTTGTCTACAATATTAAAAGATCTTGTCTACGATAGTATACAGATCTTTTCTATGATAGTATACAGATCTTGTCTACAATAGTATAAAGATATAGTCTACGATATTACAAAGATCTTGTCTACGATATTATAATGATCTTGTCAACGATATTGTAAAGATTTTGTCATCGATTTATAAAGATCTTGTCTACGATTTATACAGTTCTTGTCTAACATAGTATCTTGTATAGTACGATAGTATAAGGATCTTGTTTACGATATTATAACGATATTATCTTCGATAGTATACAGATCTTGTCTACGATAGTATACAGGTCTTGTCTAAGATAGTATGCAGATCTTGTCTAAGATAGTATACAGGTCTTGTCTAATGATTGTATAGATCTTATATACGACTGTGTACAGATCTTGTATAAGATAGTATACAGATCTTGTCTAAGATAGTATAAAGATCATACCCACGATATTGTAAATATAAAGATCGAATCTTTTCGACGAGCGTGATGAGAGCGACATACAGCAAAACACATATCATATGGCGTTGATGGTGGTAAAAATATCCAAGTATCTAATCCATGGAGCAGTATTGGTTGGATGTTTGTCTAGCCACAGGTGGATGGCGTTGATCCATAATCCACGTTTGTTAAGTGTAGGAGTGGAGAAACTTGATAGGATAGGTTCCAGTAAGAACTTCAATAAGCAAACAAATGCTGGGGTTCACTGCAACATTCTGTAAAAGCCATGAAACTAACTTTTATAACACCCGCTCCATTTGATGACAAAATATGGAGATGTCAATAAACTCAAATTGACTGCTATTTCTTTAAAGGGGCGTTCATTTGAAATCCGTTCGTGCTGCACCGCGTAATTGCGTACGTTGAACATGATCATGTCATAGTCATGTGATAATTACTGACCAATAAATAAAAGAGCACGTGCTTATCGTACCATGATGCATAGGTTCTGTTTCTGACCGTTGAGAAACTGGCCGGGTTGATCCAAAATCTGTCCAAAGAAGCTCAAAGAGCGGTGATTCAGTTTTTTTCATTTGAAGGATGTCGACCAGTGGACATTCATCGAAGAATGCAGGCAGCGTACGGTAACAAATATGTGTCGAAGACAACAGTGACAGACTGGGCACGAATCTTTCGGAAAGGACGTCAGTTCACGACAGATCTTCGACGGCCAGGTCAAGCGCATATTGTTGCAAGATAAAAAAAAAAAAAAAAACATCGCCAAAATTGATGCAGCAGTACGGATGAACCGTTGTCCAAGCATACGTTCGCAAGCGAAAGAATTTGATGTGTCAATTGGAACAATTCAAAAGATCGTTTGTAAGAAAATGCAATATCGGAAGGTGTGTTCGCAGTGGGTACCACTGATGTTGACTGACCACCAAAAAGAGGAACCCATGGAATGGTGTTTGAACCACTTGCTGCGTTACAGAGTGGAGGGTTATGCATTTCTCTTCCGCATAGTGGCAGGTGATGAATCATGGTGTCACCACTTTGAGCCAAGCAGCAAAAGAGAAAGTATGCAATGGAAGCATGCTGGATCACCAAAAACCACAAAAATTCAAGTTACAGGTTTCCGCTGGTAAGGTTATGCCGAGTGCATTTTTTTAAACCATGAAGGGCTATTGATGGCCGACGTTAAAGAACATGGTGTCAACATCAACTCTACCCACTACTTGCAAACTCTAGACAAGCTGCAAAAAGCCATCATGAATAAACGACCCGGCATGCTTTCTCGCGGTGTGATTTTGTTGCACGATAATGCTCGTCCGCATGTCGCAAAGATTGTGCAGGAAGCATTAGCAAGGAAGAAGTGGGAAATTCTGCAACATCCAGGCCCTATAGTCCTGATTTGTCACCATGTAATTTTCATTTGTTCGGACCTCTAAAAAAAGCTCTCAAGAGGCAACAATTTCACACAGATGCAGACGTAATGAACGCGGTAAACACTTGGTTCAGTGAGCAACCACAATCTTTTTTTTTGCGGACGGCATTCGCCGCCTACCTAAGCAATGGGGTCCTTGCCTGAATGCCTACGGCGACTTCTTCTGACCAACCCATGGTGCATAATTCATTCAAAATGAATGCTTTGTTTAATTCTACCACACCTGTTAATGTTTCTTTCATGCTTTTGTAATAAAGCCAATGAAACGGGTTTCAAATGAACGTCCCTAATATATTCATGTTGACGCCTAAACGTGTACGAAGAGAAAGTAGAAAAAGAATATTTCAGTTTGATCCCTCTAGATTCTCCGCTTACCACGAGATTCACCCAGTAACGTGTTACGGTGGAAGTCCGGGGGGCGTGGTGTGTCATAATTTGAATGTCCATCTCTGAGGGGAGAGGGTGCGAAAGATCGTGTTCTGTTCAGCGTGAAACACGTAAGTAGCCACTGTCTGGTAACGGTACAGCCGCTGCTACTGGTCAAATTCCAGGTCTTGACAGTGGAGTGTACTGAATTCAAAGGGATAATGTCTTCCGATCTTTCAAAGTTGAAATAGATTTGTGCGGAAACCGTTGTTCGGGTTACGAAGTTTGGTACAAGGTTCTATGACAAGGTAAGCTTTAGTTAAGAAATTAGTTGCATATTCTTTACAGGACGTTGTGTCAATCCCAACATGTTTTGGCTGTTTGTGATTTCTTGGCAAGTTTACGTTCAGTAGTTTGACATTGCTTTCTGAACAACCGCATTTCATACCATTGTATACAAATCAACGCAAGGCGGTCTGCTTCCAGATAGCTCGCAGCTGTGTTGCGAAAGCTGTATGCGGGATGTCAATTGAAACGAGAAAAAGAGTGTTGAGATGCTACATAGAACCTGTAACTTTTATATGGATGTGAACGTGGACAATGAGCAGTCAGCTGAAAAACATCTGATGGCTGTAGAGATGTGGTTTCTGAGGAAAATGCAAAGAATACCATGGACAGCCAGACAGACCAATGAATAAGTCCTTCAAGAAACAAATGAAGATCGTAAATTGATTAGAGAAATTAGACGTAGACAGTCAAAATTCTTTGGGCATGTTATGAGAAGAAATGGATTGGAGAATTTGGTGACAACTGGTAAGATCGAGGGGAACAGACCAAGGGGAAGACCTAGAAGCAAGTACCTGGATGGCTTGGCCTTGTGGCATGGTCGAGACAGAAACACGGAGCTGATCCATGACTCTGGTGATCGAGTGAGATGGCAGAACATGACCGCCCACGCTTACCGGCATGGCATATGATGGATGGATGGTTGCGGGATTACGAATTGCGCTGGCAATCATTTTGCCACAGAGCCTGCTTTAGTAGCCCTAAGTAAACTGTGCGGTGTGGTGATCGCCTTCTGTTTCCATATTGTCTTGTGCGTCCTCTTATCTCTACTTCTTGCCTTTACTTCTGTGGGTGTCCATCAATACCTATAGGCGTATTTCTCATACTCTACGTTTTTTGTTTGCATATCCCTTACAGGACGTTGCAATCAACATCATCATTTTTCAGCTGCTGTTGATGTACTAGGCAAGATTACACGCAGTAGTTTGCCATTGCTTTCTGAGCGACCGGCTCACACACCCAGTAATTTACCAACGCTACCGAACCGCTACCGATTCTCGCGAAGGTTACGTTACTGACGAGAATATACGGGATAACGGTTTACGTTTTAACCGCTATTAAATTAGTTCTCTGAGTCCCAAGGGAGTCGCCGTGGTACGGTGGCTAGTTCGTTTGCCTGCTGGCTCGTGGTTGTATGTTTGAATCTCTAACGAGGTGGATATTTGACATTGGTTGAAGTGTGAGAAGATTCTTGACAGCCTTGTGTCATGGCACGTAGGGGAGTCAACACACGAATTGATCCATGACGTCGGAGATCGTAATTTGTGAAGAGGTATGATCGCCCACGCCAGCCAGCAAGACTGGATGATGATGAAGTGCTAGATAGAACTTGTACTTTCGTATGGATGTGAATGGTTGAAGTGCTACATAGAACATGTACTTTTGTATGGATGTAAATGGTTGAAGTGCTACACAGAACCTATACTTTTGTATGGATGTAAATGGTTGAAGTGCTATATAGAACATGTACTTTTGAATGGATGTAAATGGTTGAAGTGCTACACAGAACCTGTACTTTCGTATGGTTGTCAAACTTGACAATGAATAGAAAAGCTGAAAAACATATGACTGGAAATGTGGTTTCTGAAAAAAAAAAGTGAAGAATACCATGGATAGACAGAAAAACCACAGAGCAAGTCCTACAAGAAACATATGATAACCCTAAACTGGTTAGAGAATTTAGGCGTAGACAGTCACGAATTTGTGGACACTTTATAAGAAGAAATAAATTAGAGAACTTGGTGACGACTGGCAAGATTCAGGGGACAAAAACAAGAGGAAGGCAGAGAAGTAAATACCTGGATGGCTTGGCCATATGGCATAATCGAGACAAAAACACAAGAGCTGATCCACGACTCTGGTCGCAATCGACCCCAACATTTTATTTTTGCTGTTTGTGATGCACTAAGCAATTTTTACACTCTAGTTTGCCATGGATTCCTGAACGAACGACGCTCATACCATCAAAATCAACGCAAGGCGGTCTAGCTTCCAAATCGTCTGTAGCTGGTTTCGAACCATCAACTCCGGTATGTTAGAGATTTGTGAAACGCGCTCACTACCTCTAAGGCCACAGTTCCGGCTCATGTAATATTAGATGAACTACTTCAGTGAGGAAGTTAAAAACGTGATCTGAAAAAGTGCATACATGCCCCCCGCGTTCTTCCTCATCTATTTCTATTGTGGCTCTTGTCCTTCATCCTTCATTTTGAATGACTCCCATGTGTTTGATGATTTAGCTGTGACCCAGGGAGAACTGGGTTCCACAAACTGTCACCTTGTGACGTAATCTCGGACAGTTCGACTCGTGTTTATTGTGGTCTCTACCCGAGGATAAACCAGGGCGTTTTAATGAGAGCTGGCCGCGGGTCACTTCCAGCTAGCCACTGCCTGGCGTGGATGGTGGATCAGAGGCGGGGAGTACTTTAATGTGATGATGCCAGTTTTAGACATTCCTGGCTTGGAATCAGTTTTCGTTTGTTCTGTCATTGCATATTTATGAGCGGCTAATGATCACTGAGGTGTGGGTTTTTGCATGTATGAGAAGTTTAAAATAAGACCGTCCTTCCATGTCAGGGGGCGTTTGAGCTTACGGCCTGTCCCATATTTGAAAAGTACATAAATAAATACACATGTATTGTGTGGCGCTGATAGAAGTCGAGGAAAGAATAAAGGATTAGAGTACGCACTAGGCAACATAAAAATGGAAAGTTATTGTTACCGACCAGGATTCGAACCTGTCACCTCCAAATGACTTGAAGTGCACTTCAAGGCATGATCAACTAGACGCCCATATTTGTATAGATCAACTGGTGTGTCATGGATGGTGTGATCGGTGTCAAGCCGGTCGCTTTTACTTTCCAGAACATTCTTTATAGTCATGTTATGTTGTTTCGACCTGGAAGCATAGCTGAAGATTTAGATAATAAATCCCAGACTCAGGGGGACTCGAACATGTGGCTACCAGCTACTATATCTCGGTGCTGTTGTGTGTGTAAGCTTGTTTGTAAAGCCACAGACAGACAGACAGACAGACAGACAGACAGACAGACAGACAGACAGACCGACCGACCGACCGACCGACCGACCGACCGACCGACCGACCGACCGACCGACCGACCGACCGAGCCGACCGACCCGACCGACCGACCGACCGACCGACCGACCGACCGAACCGACCGACCGACCGACGGACCGACCGACCGACCGACCCGACCGCGACCGACCGACACGACCGACCGCCCGACCGACCGACGACCGACCGACCGACCCGACCGACCGACCGACCGACCGACCGACCGACCGACCGACCGACCGACCGACCGACCCGACCGACCGACCGACCGACCGACCGACCGACCGACCGACCGACCGACCGACCGACCGACCGACCGACCGACCGACCGACCGACCGACCGACCGACCGACCGACCCGACCGACCGACCGACCGACCGACGACCGACCGACCGACCGACCGACCGACCGACCGACCGACCGACCGACCGACCGACCGACCGACCGACCGACCGACCGACCGACCGACCGACCGACGACCGACCGACCGACCGACGACCGACCCGATCCCGACCGACCGACCGACCGACCGACCGACCGACCGACCGACCGACCCGACCGACCGACCGACCGACCGACCCGACCGACCGACCGACCGACCGACCGACCGACCGACCGACCGACCGACCGACCGACCGACCGACCGACCGACCGACCGACCGACCGACCGACCGACCGACCGACGACCGACCGACCGACCGACCGACCGACCGACCGACCGACCGACCGACCGACCGACCGACCGACCGACCGACCGACCCGACGACCGACCGACCGACCGACCGACCGACCGACCGACCGACCGACCGACCGACCGACGACCGACCGACCGACCGACCGACCGACCGACCGACCGACCGACCGACCGACCGACCGACCGACCGGACCGACCGACCGACCGACCGACCGACCGACCGACCGACCGACCGACCGACCGACCGACCGCCGACCGACCGACCGACCCGAACCGACCGACCGACCGACCGACCGACCGACCGACCGACGACCGACCGACCGACCGACCGACCGACCGACCGACCGACCGACCGACCGACCGACCGACCGACCGACCGACCGACCGACCGACCGACCGACCGACCGACCGACCGACCGACCGACGACCGACCGACCGACGACCGGACCGACCGACCGCCGACCGACCGGACCAGACAGACCGACCGACCGACGACCGACCGACCGACCGACCGACCGACTACCGACCGACCGACCGACCGACCGACCGACCGACCGACCGACCGACCGACCGACCGACCGACCGACCGACCGACCGACCGACCGACCGACCGACCGACCGACCGACCGACCGACCGACCGACCGACCGACCGACCGACCGACCGACCGACCGACCGACCGACCGACCGACCGACCGACCGACCGACCGACCGACCGACCGACCGACCGACCGACCGACCGACCGACCGACCGACCGACCGACCGACCGACCGACCGACCGACCGACCGGCAAGGCAGGCAGGCAGGCAGGCAGGCAGGCAGAGAAACCGACTGAGAAACATATATACAAACACACTATATATAACCACAGATAGACAGATGGGCATACCGGTCGGTTGGCGGTTAGACTGAGAGACGAACAGTGATAAATAGATCTGCCGACTAAGAGACAGACTCGCCATAGACAGACCTAGATGGACAGACATACATTCAGACGGGCGGACAGACACAGACTGGTTGATTGTTTGACTGATTCATAGGTTGATTGGTGGGTGGGGGTGGGGGTGGAGAGATGCTTGGTTGGTTGGTAGGTAGGTGGGTAAGGATGGATGGAGGAAAGAAGGGATAGCGGATGGAAGGGTGAGGAAGAGATAGTGAGAGATAGACAGATACAACGATAGAGAATTGCTTACGGACAATAGCATTTCAAGAACACAAATATAACAAAACAGAACACGGAATATAGCATGGTAGAACATGGAATATATAACAAGACAGAACACGGAATATAACAATGTAGGACAGGAATATAATATGATAGGACACAGTATATATATCAAGTCACATTACGGAACGACGAGTGGCTAGAATGCCGGATTCTCCTTCAGGAGACCCGGGTTCGTATCCTCGGTTAGGTGGAGATTTTTTCTGTCGGGGGCAAAAAGAAAATCCTAACCTGCACAGTTCGCGGCGACTGCACTAGCCAGGCGGCCTTAATTCTTCAGGCTCAAGACCCCCCTGCCATACACTGCAAGGTGCTGTACTGGCAGTAAATGACAGACAGTGACAACACGGAATATAACAAGGCAGAACACGGAATATAACAAGGCAGAACACGGAATATAACAAGGCACAACACGGAATATAACTAGGCACAACACAAAAGATAACAAGGCACAACACAAAAGATAACAAGGCACAACACAAAAGATAACACGGCAGAACACAAAAAATAATACGGCAGAACACGAAATATATAACTAGCAGAACATAAAATATAACAAGGCAGGAAACGGAATATAATAAGGTAGGACACGGAATATGACAAAGTAGAACTTGGACTATAACAAGGTAGAACATGGAATATAACAAGATAGAACATGGAATATAACAAGGTAGAACATGGAATATAACAAGATAGAACATGGAATATAACAAGATAGAACATGGAATATAACAAGATAGAACATGGAATATAACAAGATAGAACATGGAATATAACAAGGTAGGACACGGAATATATAAGCTGTATACGGATGCGAGGTACTATAGACGGTGGTAATTTAATATTTTTTTTCCCCCGGTGACGATCTAAAACATATAAAATCATAACACAATGCCCCGCCATCACCCCTTTGGCACAAGCTCCCCATTATTTCATTTCAGTTGAGCGGACATAATGAGCTCCAATCTGAGCGACAAAAATGGTATCTGCATGTTGCATTCATGTCTCCCATGTCCCTCCTTCATTTCCATCGTTCTCGATGTTTTTGTTGTTTTCCAAATGACCCAGGAAGAACTTGATTCGATAAACTGTCAGCAAGACGTAATCTCCGACAGTTGGACTGGTTTTTGTTGTGTTATTTATTCAATGATAAATAAGGGCGTTTAATGAGAGCTGGCTGTGTTACTTGTAGATTATGATTTCGGGTCAAATGTAATGTAATATGGCAGATAAATTTAACATCAAACTTCTAGTCATTAGTCGCGGTTCCTACTTCACGGCACGGGTCGACCCCATTATGCCCCGTTACTGTGTCAGTTAATATCACACAAAATGCTTCCACACTGCCCCATGTGAAAAGTGGAACAGACAGGAGTCTCGACAAACCAATAGCCCGCACAGGTATACTATGCATAATGCCGCCACCAGATTGCCAACACGAAAGTCCTCCACGAAAAATACAGTTCATCGTCGATGTAAGCGGCAGTCAGTAGAAAACCTGTAGCCACATATTACTGCATAAGGCAACCCAGTTAGTTCAGTGACCCACCGGCCGCCATTATTCAGAACGTGTATGCTCACGCTACAAACAATCGTCAATAAATGTAAAAGCATTCCACACGAAATTCACAGATGACAGTATCGCTCCACGCACTCAACTCAGTTAGTAAACTTAGGATGTGTAACTCTAATGTTAAATCGGTAATACAGTATGGATCAGAAACACGAACAGTTAAAATAATTACTAATAAAACTATAAGTATTCACTAACTGGTGCCTATGTAGAATAGTGGGACCAAATTGGAATGCCAGAAACACAAATATGGATAGTTTATGGAGAGAACAATAAAGTCCAGGGAATCAAGAGCTGAAAAAAATAACGCTGGCGCCGCTAGGACACACATTGAGAAAACCTAAGGACAATATGACTCTCTCTTGTCCAGAATCTACAAGGAAAACGAAATCAATCAATCAGATACCGTCTCCACAATGAAGGTTGGCTGCAATGGATCTCTAACATGTCTCTCGCCTTGACTTACATTCTGTCAGATTGATGTTCGTCTATCTCGTGATGTTATCTTCCCACTTGTATCGTTGTCTACCTCTTGCTCGTTTGCCCTCAACCTTGCCCTCCAGTATGGTTTTTATAAGAGTAGCATGTCTTTTAACGTGGCCGAAATATTTCACTTGCCTCCTCTTTATTTCTGGCCTAGAAAGACAACAGTGGAAGATAAACTCCATGGACCGCTGATTGAACTAAAAAAGACTGTTGGACTCATACAAGAGACAACATTGCAGTTATAGACATATTTCAAGCGAACGAAAGAAGAAGAAGAAGAAGAAGAAGAAGAAGAAGAAGAAGAAGAAGAAGAAGAAGAAGAAGAAGAAGAAGAAGAAGAAGAAGAAGAAGAAGAGAGGAAGAAGAAGAAGAATTTCTTTCATCAACTCTCTCTTCATTCCCAGTTTTTCTAGAACCTCTGCATTTGATTGTTTTTGTTTCCATGAAATACGATCTATTCGTCTGTGTATCCACATCTCCAGGGCTTCTATGCGACTTTCTAGTTGCTTGTTCAATGTCCAGGCTTCCGCGCCATACAGTAGCGTTGAATATGTGTAACATTTGACAATTCTCATTTTTAATTCGTTGTTAATCATAATCTCTCTAGTTGTTAATACTGATTTCATGCAGTTGAAAGCATTTTTTGGCCATTCCTATTCTCTTTTTGATTTCTATTTCACTTCTGCCTTCGTCTGTTATTATATGTCCAAGAAAGGAGAAACTTGTTACTTGTTCTAGTATCTGCCCGTTTACTGTGATTTTCATTGATGACCTTTCCTTTCCACTGCTAATTATCATAGTTTTCGTTGTTTGGATGTTAATAAAACGATTCAGTGGTTACCTAAATACACATACACGGAGAAAATCTACAGATAGACATGAATAATATTGGGAGGACATGGAGGGAGGATATGGGAGGATATAGAGGGAGGACATGGGAGGACATGGGAGGACATGAAGGGAGGACATGAAGGGAGGACATGGGAGGACATGGAGGGAGGACATGGAGGGAGGACATGGGAGGACATGGCGGGAGGACATGGTGGGAGGACATGGTGGGAGGACATGATGGGAGGACATGAGAGGACATGGAAGGAGGACATATAGGGAGGACATGGGAGGACATGGAGGGAGGACATGGGTGAACATGGAGGGAGGACATGGGAGGACATGGAGGGAGCATATAGAGGGAGCTGCAGGAGGCAGCAAAGATAGAACGGCTTGGTGTAGTTGGTTGACGCATATGCCTCAATGGGAGATAAAGGCAAAAGTAGAAGGAAATAATAATTGTTCAGTTTGGAATCATTTTGTGCTGTCTTAATTAATTGTAATATTCGCGGTTGAATATTTTATGTCTTGTTGCGGATATGTCATACCAAGTTAAGATTTGGTAAGGCAGCAATTCCCACCACCATGTGTTATCTTGTGAATACAAGCTGTAAGTCGTGAACAATTGATATTCAAGTTTGAGCGGTTCTGTATTTCCGCCTTGCGTAAATATCTCCGCTCGTAATTGAAGTCACATGTTTGAGAACATGCATCTTTCCCCCGCCAACACACGGACGTGAGTAGTGATCCTTTTGGCCATCGCTTGAAGACGAAAACCTGGGCGCTTTAACTAAGTGCCAAGCGACTTCCCGTCCCTGCCATGGACGTATATACAGTAGTTTTAACTAAGCGACCCCCTTTAATTTGATATATAATTATTCTGCTACAATATTAAAAACTTGTAGGCCATACCTGTGACACACCCCTACTTCCCATTTTCCGCCAGCCATGTTTGTTTGGACCATATCTACTGTTTGTTTGGCACTGATTCTAATTCAAATGTTACAGAACAATTCTTAGATACGGCGAACCCTCTCCGACTTCTGTTCCGAAATCATGCAAGTCAAATTGACCTGGCGCGTGAACGGGATTCCCCTATGTCGCGGTCAAAAGAGACAGTTTAAGCGCTTAAGTCCCTCAACCGCGCCGACCCCCCTTTGCCATCACAGTGGTTTAGAAAAAGAAAGTGATTTAAGACATGGTTGCTGGAAGACGAGGCAATCAGTGACCAGCACGGATTCGGACACCGGACATTGCACACATCTTGGACGTGAGCATGCCTGATGTAGGACTTGTAAAAGGTACTCTTCCTGTGTTCACTGTTAAAAGGTTCTCTTCCTCTACTCACTGTCTACACGACTTACTCATTGCCATTTCCAACTGCCGATCGTTCACTAACCAGCTTAACGTGCACACATACATTTCTGTTAGAGATTTTGCCATGTGGCTGTCTTTACGGCCTACAACTTGCGATGTTAAATTACCAAGGAATCTTTAACCAGCATATCGTACACACATATGTCTGTTGAGATTTTGCCATGTAGCAGTCTTTACGGACTATAGCTTACGATGTTCATGTGCCAAGTTAATCTTTAACTAACATAACGTACACAGCGGTACTTCTAGGAATCGCCATTATCCGAGAAGTCTAAATGCAGATATACTGCTGAGACTTCACGAGAGAATAGAGAGGGGGGTGGGGGTGAGGAGACATGATAGTATTTAAAACACATTCTCCTTTCTTTTTCCTCTTCGTTCCTCTTTCTTTTGAGGGTGTGTGCACATAAACTAGTCATGCACCTCAGTGGTCAATATGTCCAACTTTCGAGGGTGTGTGCACATAAACTAGTCATGCACCTCAGTGGTCAATATGTCCAACTTTCGAGGGCGTGTGCACATAAACTAGTCATGCACCTCAGTGGTCAATATATCCAACTTCTGCACTCATTTGTATATGCTTTTCTTCCTCTAGACCAGTGGTTCTCAACTTTTTTTCGCCCATGCACCCTTTCACCATATGTCAGAATATCATGTCCCCCTTTCAGCGAACGAAAGAAGAAGAATTCCTCCTTTCCAAAATTGTCAGCCTCAGAAGAGGCATTTTAAAAAAAAGTCACAATATTTTATTAACACACCAAATTAATCATATTACAAACAGTTAAAACGTCAGAGAATTGTCACTTAATACACAACATCAAAATTCCAGAAAATTGTGTTTCATTAATCAAAACGCAATCAAATAGAAAACCAGGATAATGTGCTTGAAGCCATTTTGAGTCTGCGAATCTGTGGTCTTAATTTTCGCACTGGTTGAGAATCACTGCTGTAGACAGATTCCATCCCAGGTTACAGGCTGAGTCCTACTTTCGGTAAGTTTACTCTTCCTGACCGTTTTGCCAGGTACGCAGCCTTGGATCTATACACAGCAGTTGCCAACTGCCGTGAGATATTTCACGTGCATAACGTAAACACGAGACCACCCGTTATTCGCCCTTATCTGAAAAAGCTAGGCACCCATATGGCATCCATGACATTATCGACATGGCACATGATGATGCTAATATATTTCTGTTATAAACATTGCCATGGTGCTGTCTTTACAATGCTCAACTGCCGAAGTATCTTTAACATCTTTAATGAGCGTGGAGCGCACAAAGATCCTAATTTGGGTTCGCCCTTATTAATGAAGGCTAGGCAACGATATATGACTTATGCGTGTCAACACATTCTGGGGGAATTCTGGCCTTTCCCTTGGAAATTAATTTAGGGCAGTGGTTCTCAACTTTTTTGGCCCATGCCCCCCTCCTAATCCTTTACCATATGTTCAGAGCGTCACCCCACCCCTCTTCGAATTTCCTCCCTATAAATCCCCCCACCCTTACATAGTATACATACAAATGGAAGCTAAATTTAATAACACATACTAGAACAAGTCTAGACATCTACATAAAACGTGATTTGCGGGTCTACTTACGTTATAAAACGAATTTCATTAGGGCGAGAAGTACAGAACCGTAAAATTTAGAGGGAAAAACAATATCAAGTAACTGGTTCTGTATTAATGCGATCTTGAAATAATCTTAATTCCCCCCCCCCCCCCCCCCCCCCCCAACCCCCTGGAAACCCGGTTGAGAACCACTGATTTAGGGGATTTCTGTAACCTATTCCGTGAAACAATATACTTTTATATCATTTACTGGACATCGCAGCATAGCCCCAGTAGTTTATGGCTGTTTTGTGATTTCTTGGCAAATTTACATTCAGTAGTATGCCAGTGATGTCTGAACGACAAGCGGGATTGCGAATTGCTTATGTAATCCCTTCGCAGCAACGCCGGCTATTCCTCCCTCAACTGAAATCTTTACTACGCCGCTGAATCAAGGGCTGACAATCGCGGCAGTAAAATCGTGCCGAATATCGTAGTTACTTCCCCCGACATCCAATTAGAAATGTGATTAACTGAAATCCATTGGATTTCTTTTTCTGGGGATTATTATCAGGGGCGATAATTGTTTCTCACCGGTGGTCACACGTGGGGTTTTCATGGACGCGAACTGGGCATTTCACATATCTGCTACTGAAGTATGTAATAAATATGTGATTTGAATTTATGCCTTGAATTTCAGCTGATATGTGTAGCGGTTAGTGCGCGGATTTAACAGCAGAGGGGATCTAGGTTCTGACCCACATGATTGGTAGGGTTTTCCCAGAAATGTGCGGATCTGGGACCAGTAAAGTCTTATACAAGGCAGTTTGGATGGAAAAGCGGTCAGGAGGCCGGGTAGGTATTCCTTTTCATAATGTCATTATCTAGTATATGCATCAGGTAATCAACACTTGCTGTCTTAGAAAACACAGCAGATATTTCAAGGGAAACTTGTCCACTTCTCCTGAACTTCCACGTCTCCTGACTTCCACTTCTCCTGAACTTCCACGTCTCCTGAACTTTCCACGTCTCCTGAACTTCCACGTCTCCTGAACTTCCACGTCCTCTGAACTTCCACGTCTCCTGAACTTCCACGTCTCCTGAACTTCCACGTCTCCTGAACTTCCACGTCTCCTGAACTTCCACGTCTCCTGAACTTCCACGTCTCCTGAACTTCCACGTCTCCTGAACTTCCACGTCTCCTGAACTTCCACGTCTCCTGAACTTCCACGTCTCCTGGAACTTCCACGTCTCCTGAACTTCCACGTCCTCTGAACTTCCACGTCCTCTGAACTTCCACGTCCTCTGAACTTCCACGTCTCCTGAACTTCCACGTTTCCTGAACTTCCACGTCTCCTGAACTTCCACGTCTCCTGAACTTCCACGTCCTCTGAACTTCCACGTCTTCTGTACTTCCACGTCTCCTGAACTTCCACGTCTCCTGAACTTCCACGTCTCCTGAACTTCCATGTCTCCTGAACTTCCACGTCTCCTGAATTTCAGCGTCTCCTAAACTTCCACGTCTCCTGAACTTCCACGTCTCCTGAATTTCAGCATCTCCTGAACTTCCACGTCTCCTGAACTTCCACGTCTTCTGAACTTCCATGTCTCCTGAACTTCCACGTCTCCTGGATTTCAGCGTCTCCTGAACTTCCCCTTCTTCTGAACTTCCACGTCTCCTGGATTTCAGCATCTCCTGAACTTCCACGTCTCCTGAACTTCCACGTCTCCTGAACTTCCACGTCTCCTGAACTTCAGTGTCTCCTAAAGTTTTACGTCTCCGAACTTCAGGTCATATTATATATATATATATATATATATATATTATATATATATAATTATATATTATATATATATATCCACGCCACATGTATATTCCGCGCCTCCATAAAACCATCCCCCACTCCATTCTCTCCCCCTCCTCCAGTGTAACTATGTCTGCTGTTTGCCCCTGCCTCATGAACGTCCACCCCACGTGGTGGTCTTCCCTCTTGTAACTCCGCCTGTTTCGGGTGTCTGCATAATAACCCTTCCCTCCTTTCTCTCTTCCTCCCCCTCACCGCCCTCTAAAATAAAGTGATCTGAAACTACCACTTAACTGCGCCCAGCTCCTCCACCATTTCGTTGCTCACAGTCCAGCAATGGCATCCACTCAGACCAGACCACACAGTTATTCAATAAGCAGGTTCTAGTGTTACACAGAACCAATTTTAGCAAACGTTTGTGAATCATGGACATTTGGTACAACAATCAATATGATCCTGTAGTCACGTCCAGGCTGGGTCAACCTGAGAGTTTGGGTGGATTCGTCAAACAATCCCTGCTTTGACTCGGATTCAAACACAGGACTACCAGGTTGGCAAGCAAGCGTATACAGTATAATGGTCTGCATTAACAACTTTTATACTTCATTCCTTCTCATGAAATAGTCTTTATTCGCAATGTTGTGGCTTGTATATACTTGTCCTTTAAATCCACGTAAAAAGTTAGCGGCATATCATTTACAACATGATGTCGCAGGTAACCCCGGCATTCTATGGCTGTTTGTGATTTCTTGGTAAGTTTACGTTCAATAGTTTGCCATTACTTTCTATACGACCCGCACTCATACTACTGTATGAAGACCAGCGCAAGACGGTCTACTTCCAAATCTCCCGCAGCTGTATAGCACTCCACCTGTATATCCACACTACCTGTATATCCACGTCACCTGTATAGCCACTCCACCTATATATTCACACCACCTGTATATCCACGCCACCTGTATATCCACGCCTCATGTATATCAACGCCACCTGTATATCCACGCCGCTTATGTATCCACTTCACCTGTATTTCCACGCCTCTTGTATATCCACGCCACCAATATATCCACGCCATCTGCATAGCCACTCCACTTGCATAGCCACGCCACCTGTATAGCCACGACACCTGTATAGCCACGACACCTGTATATCCACGCCTCCTGTGTTTCCACTCCACCTGTATATCCACGCCTCCGGTATATCCACGCCTCTTGTGTATCCACCCCACCTGTGTATCCACGCCACCTGTATATCCACGCCGCCTACGAGGGCGAGTCAATAAGTAAGTCAAATAGTTCTGTGGGATGGCAGGTAAATGTAGTTGGTGTTTTCTACAGGTGTCATTAGGTGACAGCAACATCGAACTTTATATTCCCGTTCGTCAGGTGGCGCTAGATGTCTCATGTGCATGCGCAGCGCATAACGAAAATGGCGACTGTACTTACAGGGTGTACAACCAAAGAGCAACGTGCTGTTGTGCGTTTTTTTGTGGGCCTGCAAAAGACATTCATAAGGAAATGCTTCCTGTTTATGCTGACAAATCTTTGTCCCGTAAAGCGGTGCTTAGCTGGGTAGAAAACGTTCTCAAGGACGCTCTAAAATTGTTGATGAAATTCGATCTGGTTGTCCTGTTGAGATTGCAACAGAAGCATCCGTGCAGCGGGTGGAGGAGATGATTACAGGTGACAGGCGAGTAACGATAGACTCTGTAGCATCTGCGATAGGGTGCTCACATGGTTCAGCATACAGCATAATGCATGATCGATTGGAATTTCCAGGACTGCTGACTAGAGGAGTGCTGCTTCTTCATGACAATGCCAGACCTCATACGGCTCTATTAACTCATGAGAAAATTAACCAACTAAGGTGGGAAGTTCTGGAACATACACCTTACTGCCTCGACTTAGCCCCTAGCGATTTCCACCTTTGTGGTCCACTGAAAACCCACCTTGGCGGAGACATTTCGCGAATGATGCCGCAGTTGAATGTGAAGTGAAAACGTGGTTTAGAAAACAGAGCACGCAGTTCTATGCAGCCGGTTTGGGAGGACTGACAAAACAATGGGAAAAGTGCATAAATGTTGGTGGAAATTATGTTGAGAAATAAAGGGACAATGTATGTATAAAAATAAACTGGTTTCAAGTTGCTATCATACTTAGTTGTTTTTCTACAGCCATTTGTGACGTACTTATTGACTTTCCCTCGTGTATATATATCCACGCCGCCTGTATATACACGTCTTCTGTAAACCTACGACACCTGTATATCCACGCCACATGTAAAGCCACGCCACCTGTATAGCCACGCCACCTGTATATCCACGCTTCCTGCATATCCACGCTTCCTGCATATCCACGCTTCCTGCATATCCACTCTTCCTGCATATCCACGCTTCATGTATATCCACGCCACCTGTATATCCACGCCTCCTGTATATTCACGCCTCCAGTATAGCCACGGCTCCTGTATATCCACGCCACCTGTATAGCCACGTCATCTGTATAGCCACGTCACATGTATAGCCACGAAACCTGTATATCCACGCCTGATACATATCCACGCCACCTATATATCCATCCACCTATATAGTCACGCCACCTGTATATCCACGCCTGATGTATATTCACGCCACCTGTATATCCACGCCTGCTGTATATCCACGCCTCCTGTATATCCACGCCGCCTGTATAGTCACGCCTCCTGTATATCCACGCTGCCTGTATAGTCACGCCTCATGTATGTCCACGCCTGCTGTATATCCACGCCACCTGCATATCCACGCCTGCTGTACAGCCACGCCACCTGTGTATCCACGCCTCCTGTAACCAGGCAAAGACTTCAAACGCTAAACTCGAAGAGAACTCTACAGCTGCACATTGGTAGCACGCCTATAGAAAATGTATCCGAGCACAAGTCTTATCATAGATCAAAATCTAACCTTTAACTCCCATGCCCATGCTCTCGTTAAACAAATAGCCAAAAAAAAGTATACCAACTTTCCAAAATTAAAAATTTCCTTGACGAAAACACAAGAAAGATATTCTATACTTTCCATATACAAACACATATTGATTATTGCTATACAATCTGGGATGGATACTCCAAATCAATAATAAAACGCCTTTATTCATTCCAGAAAAGGGCAGTACGTTTAATTAATGGTGAAAAGCTTACCGACAATTCTAACCTACATAAACGTCTTCGGTTACTGCCACTCAACAAACGCCCTTTTAATAAGGCTAAACTAATTCAAAATCAAAGGCAAACCAATAGATATAAATATTATACAACTATATGCACCAACAACAAGCAGCAGTGATGAAGAAATACAACACTTTTACAACGAAATAGAAATGGCAATAGCTCAGATTGGATCACCAGAAATAAAAATAATACTGGGAGATTTTAATGCAAAAATAGGAAAGGGAAAAATATAGAATATAGTGGGGAATTAAGGTTTAGGTACAAGAAATGAACGAGGAGAGAGACTAATAGAATGGGCAAATATTAATGATATGATAATTGGAAACACATGGTTTAAACACCATAAAAGACGACTATACACATGGAAAAGCCCTGATATGAAAATACGCAACTAAATTGACTACATACTTGTTAATAAAAGATTTAGAAATGCATTAATTAATGTAAAGACAATGCCTGGTTCTGACGGTAATAGTGATCATGTACCACTATGTGGACAAATAAAAGTAAGATTAAAGAGGGGGGAAAAATTGTTAAGAACTTGAGACTTAATAAAGAGGTTCTGAAAGTAGATAAAGAAATTCAAGAACAATACAGAGTGACTGTGAAAAATAGGTACAATGCAATAGCTAAAATCTTCTTCTTTAGCGTTCCGAGCCATTGAGGTTCTTTGCTGCAAATACAATCCGTCTCCATTCGTCTCTCTGGTGGACCTTCTCTTGCCAGTCGTTGATTCCAAGTGCTTGTAGGTCTGTAATGAACAATGGAAAATGTTAAGGGACTCCATTAATCAAACTAGCAAAGAAATGTTACCGGAGAGAAACCAAAAAGCTAAGAAAAAATGGATGAATGAAGAAATCTAATGCTGATGGACAAAAGGAAACAGAATAAAAATGACAAACAAGAGTATGCTAAGATAAATAAAGAAATAAGAGATAAATGTGTGAAGGCAAAAGAAAGTTGGTTAAAGATCAAAAATGTATGCACAGACAAATCAGTGAGCTCACAGGAAGAAAAATAAGAATAAATACAGGGTGTTTGAAATCAAAAACAGGAAAGATATTATTGGAGGAACGTGCTATAATGAAGAGGTGGAATGAATATATAAGAGAATTATATAATGGAGAAAGGGAAGAATTAACAGAAGAAAGTAACTAGAAGGCCCACCTATTCTAAAAGAAGGAGTCGCTGACGCTATGAAACATATGAAGAAATGAAAAACAGCTGAGCCAGATGAAATCACAGTAGAAGAATTAAAAGTATTGGGAGAATTTGGGGTAGATATATTAATGAAAATGCTGAATGATATTTACAACAGTGGATATTTACCGAGCGATATGCTAAAATCTGTATTTATAGCAATACCAAAGAGACCAGAAGCAATTGAATGTGAAGAATTTCGTACAATTAACCTCATAAACCATGTCACTAAGCTTCTACTGAGAATTATAATGAGAAGATCAAGAAAGAAAATAAAAATGGAAATTAGTGAAGAACAGTATGGTTTTATGGAAGGAAAGGGTACAAACAATGCAATATATATATTAAGAACACTAATAGAAAGGTCAATAGAGAAACAGAGAGACATATATTTATGCTTCATAGATTATACTAAGGCATTTGATAAAGTAAAACATGATGAGCTGATTAAAATATTGGAAGATATCAACATTGATGGGAAAGATTTAAGAATAATAAAGAATATATACTGGAACCAAGTAGCAGCAATTAAAATGGGAAATGAAGAGAGTAGTTACGAACAGATAAAGCTAGGAGTACGACAGGGGTGTGTCTTGTCACCAGATCTCTTCTCCCTATATAGCGAAGTAATAATGAGAGAGATCAAAGAGAAGCCAGGAATACTAATCGGAGGATATAATATAAACAATATATGCTATGCAGAAGACACAGTATTGGTGGCGGATAATGCAACAGACCTACAACAATTGTTGGACATTGTAGTACCAGAGAGTGCACAGAAAGGACTCTCCTTGAATATCAAGAAAACAGTAACAATGGTGATATCAAAGAAAATGGGGACACCAAAATGTGACATAGAAATAGAAGGGGAAATTCTCAACCAAGTGGATAATTTTAAATACCTAGGGGCACTTATAACATCAGATGGAAGATGTACAACAGAGATTAAGAGCAGAATAGGGCAGGCAAAAGCCGCATTTCAGAAAATGAAGAGTATCTTATGCAATAAGTCGCTATCAATGAATGTAAGAAAGAGAGTGCTAACATGCTATATAGAACCAGTTTTTCTGTATGGCAGCGAATCTTGGAATGTAAATGATTGATTGATTGATTGATTGATTGATTGATTTAGGAACCGACATCACAGCATTCGGCACATTCCCATAAGCACTCCGTCCCCATCCTCAGCAGCCAGCGAAGAGTCCCAACACTAATAGTTCCAGTAGCAATCTGATTATATGTCCGTCTCGCCTTTCCTCTGAGCAAATTAGGAAGAATTTAGAAGCAACAGAGATGTGGTTTTTAAGACGAATGTTGCGAATTCCTTGGAGTGCCAGAGTAACTAACAACGATTGAATGAAAGAGGCTAATGAAACTAGGACACTATATACAACAATAAGAAAGAGACAAACAGCTTTCTTTGGTCATGTGATGAGAAGAGAGGCATTGGAGAAAATCGTGACAACTGGAAAGATCGAGGGGAAGAAAGGCAGAGGCAGACGAAGAGAAATGATGCTGGACGGATTGAGACGGTGGCATGGAGGAATATCATCAGCAGAGTTGATCCAGAACACCAAAGACCGAGATTTGTGGAGTGCCATGAACGCCTACGCCAGCCGGCACGGTACATGATGATGATGATGGAACTAATTCACAAAATCCTATTTCAAAATGCTCCAAGCTACCTTTGGCCATTGTTTAAATATAATACAAGATATAGCGAACTACTAAATATACTTCATTTCCCTAAACATAGGATATAAAACAAGCTTAGCATACTCTGCCGCTCAGTTGTGGAAATCTTCCACAAGGAATCAAAGACACCACCAATCATTATACATACATTCGCAACCTGTTTGAACACTACCTCAGGACAGACTACATTCCCCCATTTAAAAAAAAAAAGGAAAAAGACAATAATAAAGGTAAATTATCTCAAACGACAACTAGCCAAAAAACATTCCCATATGCACGGCACGTTACACCTTCCTTAGATATTTATAATGCCCATGTTAAACATTGCCTCAGAGAGCCATTTGTTATTGATTATTTTTCATGCGTTTTAATGATTACTGTTCTTTTGTTGTCAAAAAAGTTGCTTCATAAGCGAAGTTAAGTTAAATGCAAGAATGTATGAGAGGAAATAGAGAAGAAAGGCAGAATGTCAGACGGGCCTGCGTGCCCAATTCTGAACACTTTGAAAATAAAGATTTTCGTTCGTTCGTTCGTTCGTATATCCACACCTCCTGTATATCCACACCTCCTGTATATCCACACCCCCTGTATATTCACGCCACCTGTATAGTCACGCATCCTGTATATCCACGCCTGCTGTATATCCACGCCTCCTGTATAGTCACGCCTGCTGTATATCCACGCATCCTGTATAGTCACGCCTCCTGTATATCCACGCCTACTGCATATCCACGCCTCCTGTATAGTCACGTCTCCTGTATATCCACGCCTGCTGTATAGTCACGCCTGCTGTATATTCACGCCTCCTGTATAGTCACGCCTCCTGTGTAGTCACGCCTCCTGTATATCCACGCCTGCTGTATATTCACGCCTCCTGTATAGTCACGCCTCCTGTATAGTCACGCCTCCTGTATAGTCACGCCTCCTTATAGTCACGCCTCCTGTATAGTCACGCCTCCTGTATAGTCACGCCTCCTGTATATCCACGCCTGCTGTATATTCACGCCTCCTGTATAGTCACGCCTCCTGTATAGTCACGTCTCCTGTATAGTCACGCCTCCTGTATATCCACGCCTCCTGTATAGTCACGCCTCCTGTATAGTCACGCCTCCTGTATATTCACGCCTCCTGTATAGTCACGCCTCCTGTATAGTCACGCCTCCTGTATATCCACGCCTCCTGTATAGTCACGCCTCCTGTATAGTCACGCCTCCTGTATTGTCACGCCTCCTGTATATCCACGCCTGCTGTATATTCACGCCTCCTGTATAGTCACGCCTCCTGTATATCCACGCCTGCTGTATATTCACGCCTGCTGTTTAGTCACGCCTCCTGTATAGTCACGCCTCCTGTATCCACGCCTGCTGTATATCCACGCCTGCTGTATATTCACGCTTCCAGGTATTTAGAGACCATGTGTTGCCCATGCAGCATGATTCCCCTTTCGGCATACCTAGATTACCCCAGAGGAAAGGTAATACCAATACATCTGGAACAAGATAAGCTGCAGAAGCTGCCTGATTAGCAAAGCAATACTCTGTCCACCTGTCGGAGCTTCCACCCTAGGCCAGTTGCCGACAAAGGCTTAGGGCCTGGTCTTCCCTGCCATGACATTTAGTCTGTAGGTTGTACGTCCTCTCACTAGGGTAAGGCTTGTACCCTCTCAATTGCACTACCCCGCCCGAAGCCGTTGGAACAATGTGGGGTGTCAGGTTTCGTGAGCGCTGCCGAAAATTAACAGAAAGTCAGGATAGTACCGTCTACCTCTATATCAATACTATACGTCTGCTATACACTAGAAAGCTATATGCTATATACAAGTACATCGTTTGTGTGTATATACTACGTCTATCTTATCTGTTTGTCTACAGTACAAAGTCTACATCCACTGTTTGTATTCAGTATAAAGTTTACATAAACAAGTTTGTATACAATATACAGTTTACATGCAGTGTGTATGCAGTATACAGTTTACGTCAAGTTTGTATTCAATATAAAGTTTACATCAACAAGTTTATATACAACATAAAGTCAGTCTGATGTTTGTCTTATGTTTATATGCAACAAAAGTCTACATGAAGCTGTTTGTATTTCGTATGTTGTTTTGTCTACACGCCATAAGACAGAATAGGCTCTGTCCATTTAGATGTCAATAGCAGAAGTTGTCAGTTCTCCAGCTAAGCGTCTTTCCCGCGCTAAGCCGATCTCTACCGGACGATCCTCGTTCCAGAGAAGCTAATCCTGACAGCTTGTTCAAGTAGGATTAAGCGTCGTTTGACCTTGTGTGTCTATGGGATTAAGGGCAAGAATTATAGAGGAAATGTCTAGTATTATTTCTTAAGAAGATTTTCTTGTACTTAGGTATATTTGGCTGCAGGGGGGCGGTCCGAGTGTCGGCAAAGCTTTGTTTTTCGTGGTTGTGTTATTAATAGATACCGGAAGCTGTATCGCAGACATAAGCTGAATCTAAACGATCAAAGAAGAAGAAGATTGATGAGGAAACAGCCAGGCTCGCTGATTGTCTGATCCACTGATTGACTGATTGGCTTTCTGGCTAATTGCCTGATTATATAAGGGGTTTATGTCCCCATTTGGTTTTTGATTCACTGCTACTATCTTTATTCATTTTGCACTTAGAATATGACTGATTCTTGTTGTCTATATTACCACATGACTGATTATTGCTGTCTATTTTACCATATTGCTGATAATTGCTGTCTATATTATCATTATGACTGACAAATGTCGTATATATTATCACGTGACTGACTATTGCTGTTTATATTGCCATATTGCTGAATATTGCTGTCTGTATTACCATGCGACTGACTATTGCTGTCTATTACCATGTGACTGAATATTGCCGTCTATATTACCACCTGACTATTGCTGTCTATATTACCACCTGACTATTGCTGTCTATATTACCATCTGACTATTGCCGTCTATATTACAACCTGACTATTGCCGTCTATACTACCACCTGACTATTGCTGCACATATTACCATCTAACTGACAATTGTCGTTTATATTACCACCTGACTATTGCTGTCTATTACCATCTAACTGACAATTGTCGTCTATATTACCACCTGACTATTGCTGCACATATTACCATCTAACTGACTATTGCCGTCTATATTACCACCTGACTATTGCCGTCTATATTACCACCTGACTATTGCCGTCTATATTACCATCTGACTATTGCCGTCTATATTACCACCTGACTATTGCTGCACATATTACCATCTAACTGACTATTGCCGTCTATATTACCATCTGACTATTGCCGTCTATATTACCACCTGACTATTGCTGCACATATTACCACCTAACTGACTATTGCCGTCTATATTACAACCTGACTATTTGCCGTCTATATTACCACCTGACTATTGCCGTCTATATTACCATCTGACTATTTCCGTCTATATTACCACCTGACTATTGCCGTCTGTATTACCGCCTGACTATTGCCGTCTATATTACCACCTTACTATTGCTGCACATATTACCATCTAACTGACTATTGCCGTCTATATTACCACCTGACTATTGCCGTCTGTATTACCACCTGACTATTGCCGTCTATATTACCACCTGACTATTGCTGTCTATATTACCACCTGGCTATTGCTGCACATATTACCATCTAACTGACTATTGCCGTCTATATTACCACCTGACTATTGCCGTCTATATTACCACCTGACTATTGCCGTCCTGTATTACCACCTGACTTATTGCCGTGCTACTAATTACCACCTGGACTATTGCTGGCACATATTAATCAATCTAACGACTATTGCCGTCTATCTTACCACCCTGACTATTGGCGCGTCCTATATTACCACCTGACTCTTGCCGTATATATTACCACCCTGACTATTGCCGCCTATATTACCATCTGACTATTGCCGTCTATATTACCACCTGACTATTGCCGTCTGTATTAACCACATGACGTATTGCCGTCTACATTAACCACCTGACGATTGCTGTCCTATATTACCACTGTGAACTATTGCCTGTTCCTATTACCATCTAACTGATCTATTCGCCTGTCCTATATTACCACCTGAACTATTGCATCGTCTACTATTACCACCTGGAATATTGCTGTCTATAATTACCACCTCGTACTATTGCCCGTCTATCTAATACTACCTTACTATTGCCGTCTATATTACCACCTGACTATTGCTGCACATCTTTTCACCATCTAACTGACTTAATTTGTCCCGTCTATACTACCACCCATGGCCTATTGCTGCCTCACATATAGAATCTAACTGACTATTGCCGTATTATATTCACCACCTGACTATTGCCGTCTATACTTACCACCTGACTATTGCTGTCTATATTACCACCTGACTATTGCCTGTCTATAATCCACCTTACTATTGCCGTCTATATTACCACCTGACTATTGCTGCACATATTACCATCTAACTGACTATTGCCGTCTATATTACCACCTGGCTATTGCTGCACATATTAGAATCTAACTGACTATTGCCGTCTATATTACCATCTGACTATTGCCGTCTATATTACCATCTGACTATTGCCGTCTATATTACCATCTGACTATTGCCGTCTATATTACCATCTGACTATTGCTGTCTATATTACCACCTGACTATTGCCGTCAATAATACCACCTGACTATTGCCGTATATATTACCACCTGACTATTGCTGTCTATATTACCACCTGGCTATTGCTGCACATATTACCATCTAACTGACTATTGCCGTCTATATTACCACCTGACTATTGCCGTCTATATTACCACCTGACTATTGCCGTCTGTATTACCACCTGACTATTGCCGTCTATATTACCACCTGACTATTGCTGCACATATTATAATCTAACTGACTATTGCCGTCTATATTACCACCTGACTATTGCCGTCTATATTACCACATGACTATTGCCGTCTATATTACCACCTGACTATTGCTGCACATATTACCATCTAACTAACTATTGCCGTCTATATTACCACCTGATTATTGCCGTCTATATTACCATCTGACTATTGCCGTCTATATTACCACCTGACTATTGCCGTCTATATTACCACCTGACTATTTCCGTCTATATTACCACCTGACTATTGCCGTCTGTATTACCGCCTGACTATTGCCGTCTATATTACCACCTGACTATTGCTGTCTATATTACCACCTGACTATTGCCGTCTATAATACCACCTGACTATTGCCGTCTATATTACCACCTGACTATTGCTGCACATATTACCATCTAACTGACTATTGCCGTCTATATTACCACCTGGCTATTGCTGCACATATTAGAATCTAACTGACTATTGCCGTCTATATTACCACCTGAGTATTGCCGTCTATATTACCATCTGACTATTGCCGTCTATATTACCATCTGACTATTGCCGTCTATATTACCATCTGACTATTGCCGTCTATATTACCATCTGACTATTGCTGTCTATATTACCACCTGACTATTGCCGTCAATAATACCACCTGACTATTGCCGTCTATATTACCACCTGACTATTGCTGTCTATTACCATCTAACAGACTATTGCCGTCTATTTTACCACCTGGCTATTGCTGCACATATTAGCATCTAACTGACTATTGCCGTATATATTATCACCTGACTATTGCCGTCTATATTACCACCTGACTATTGCCGTCTATATTACCACCTGACTATTGCCGTCTATATTACCACCTGACTATTGCCGTCTATATTACCACCTGATTATTGCTGTCTATTACCACGTGACTGACTATTGCTGTCTTTATTACCATGTGACTGACTATTGCTGTCTATATTACCATGTGGCTGACAATTGCTGTCTATATTACCATGTGACTGACTATTGCTGTCTATATTACCATTTGACCATTGCCGTCTATATTACCACCTGACTATTGCTGTCTATATTACCACCTGACTATTGCTGTCTATTACCACTTGACTGACTAATGCTGTTTATATTACCATCTGACTATTGCAGTCTATATTACCACCTGACTATTGCTGTCTATATTACCACCTGACTATTGCTGTCTATTACCACGTGACTGTCTATTGCTGTCTATATTACCACCTGACTATTGCTGTCTATATTACCACCTGACTATTGCTGTCTATTACCACATGACTGACTATTGCTGTCTATATTACCATGTGACTGACTATTGCTGTCTATATTACCACGTGACTGACTATTGCTGTCTATATTACCATGTGACTGACTATTGCTGTCTATATTGCCACCTGACTATTGCCGTCTATATTACCATCTAACTGACTATTGCCGTCTATATTACCATATGACTATTGCCGTCTATATTACCATGTGACTGACTATTGCTGTCTATATTGCCACCTGACTATTGCCGTCTATATTACCATCTAACTGACTATTGCCGTCTATATTACCATATGACTGACTGTTGCTCTCTGTATTATTATATGACTATTGCTGTCTATATTACCATATGACTATTGCTAACTATATCACAAAATGACTAACTCTTGTTGTCTATATTTCTGTCTATATTACCATATGACCATTGCTGTCTATATTGCCAGATGACTAACGTGGACTATATTCTGTTTATATGACCATATGACTGACCATCGCTGTCTATATTACTATATGACTGACAATTGCTGTCTATATTACCATATGACTGACTATTGCTGTCTGCATTACCATGTGACTGACCATTGCTGTATGCATTACCATATGACTGACTATTGCTGTATGCATTACCATATGACTGACTATTGCTGTATGCATTACCATATGACTGACTATTGCTGTATGCATTACCATAAGACTGGTTATTGCTGTCTGCATTATCATATGACTGACTGTTGCTGTCAATATTACCATATGACTGACTGTTGCTGTCAATATTACCACGTGACTGACTGTTGTTGTCTGTATTACCATAAGACTGACTGTTGCTGTCTGTATTACCTCATGCCTGTCTATTGCTGTCTATATTGCCATATGGCTGACAATATTACCATATTGCTGACTATTGCTGTCTATATTACCACGTGACTGACTGTTGCTGTCTATATTCCCATGTGACTGATTATTGTGGTCTATATTACCACGTGACTGACTGTTGCTGTCTATATTACCATGTGATCTGACTATTGCGGTCTATATTTCCCTATGACTGATCCTGGTTGACTACACTGCGACATGACTGCCTCTTGCTGACTGTTCCACTAGCAAGCATGCTGGCTACTGCCCTGCTGCGATTCCCAGCTGGATCTCTCGTCCTGGACTTCGCGACGTAAATTACAATTACCCCAGAAGTGGGTTCTCCAAATGGTGAGGGACACTGGTAATTGGGAAAGATAATCCACGCGTAAAGTCAGTCCAGTGCTGCTCTCTTGTAGTAGCAACTACTAATTGTAGCAGTTCACGCGGACTTCATCCATCATGTGCCATGCCGATAATCGTGAGCGGTCATGTCTCGCCATCTCACTCGATCACCAGAGTCGTGGATCAGCTCCGTGTTCCTGTCTCGACCATGCCACGTGGCCAAGCCATCCAGGTATTTACTTCTCAGTCTTCCCCTTGGTCTCTTCCCCTCGATTTTGCCAGCCAAACATGTTGACTGTCTATGTCTAATTTCTCTAATCGGTTTACGATTTTCATTTGTTTCTTGTAGTACTTGGTCATTGGTTTTTCTGTCTGTCCGTGGTATTCTTTGCATTTTCCTCAGAAACATTTCCACAGCCATCAGATGTTTTTCAGCTTGTCTGCTCATTGTCCACACTTCACACCCATATAAAAGTACAGGCTCTATATAGCACCCCAACACTCGTTTTCTCGTTGCAAATAACATCTTTTTTATTGCTCAATTTGTTTTCCATCTTGCAAAAGGCTACCTTCGCCAGTGCATGGACTATGATCGAGTGAAAAACGAACGAACGAAATATAAATTTCTACTCTTAACAGTTCGGGGAAGCAAGGGGGCATGGAGATCCCGTCCACTAAGAATGCACAGGCCTATCGGCCCATACTCAGTATACAACGGCCGTGCGAAACAAGCTTGTTTGCTTGTTTATATTTGTCTTCGCGTGTGTGCTCATGTATGTGTGCTCCTATATGTGTATTTATATCCCTGCTGATTCCCTGCCTGCTCCCAATTTTTATCTGCCGTATTTCCTGATCACCCGGCTAATTTTCGTCTCACGCCTCAATTATCGCCGCCCCTGACAGCCCCATCTTCCCACCATAATAAAGCAATTAACTTGTACCCTTTTCTTTGTTTTATCCTCTCCCTTATTATCCCCCCGCCTCCCTGAAGCCCTCAAATTACTCTCCCCACGCTTCTCCCCAAACTCGTTTCCCTGAATTGGTTCGAGCTGGCCCTCAATAGCGCCCGCCATCTTGAGCGGGTCGTGTGATAGCGCGTACTTTCCTGTCCGTCTGTCTCACTTTAATACGTTCTTCTGTTTAGGAAACTGTATTCACTATAGTTGTGTTGTTTGTAGCTATATTTCCGTAGCTGAGAGACCTATTTCTGTAGTTAACTTCTTGTTAACAATATTTTTGTTTCAAATATTTCCATCCAGTTGGATTATTTACGGTGAGTTAGTGATGTGGTTAAAGTTATTCTATTCAACAATTATTCCATTCATTGATGTGAATAGAGGATTGTGTTGTGTAGATGAATTTGTTGTTGTGGACACAGGATTTTGTTGGTATGGAATATTTACTGGGTAGTGAGTTTTCGATTTGTTCGCGGTTAGTTCTGACTGCCCGACAATCAGAAACTAGGTCGCAGGTTTGTGAGTCCTGCCTGTCTATATGTGCGTGTACAGTGAGGTCCTGTCTGTCTATATGTCCAGGTACAGTGAGGTCCTGCCTGTCTATATGTGCGTGTACAGGTACAGTGAGGTCCTGCCTGTCTATATGTACAGGTACAGTGAGGTCCTGCCTGTCTATATGTACAGGTACAGTGAGGTCCTGCCTGTCTATATGTACAGGTACAGTGAGGTCCTGCCTGTCTATATGTACAGGTACAGTGAGGTCCTGCCTGTCTATATGTGCGTGTACAGTGAGGTCCTGCCTGTCTATATGTGCTTGTACAGTGAGGTCCTGCCTGTCTATATGTACAGGTACAGTGAGGTCCTGCCTGTCTATATGTGCGTGTACAGTGAGGTCCTGCCTGTCTATATGTGCGTGTACAGTGAGGTCCTGCCTGTCTATATGTGCGTGTACAGTGAGGTCCTGCCTGTCTATATGTACAGGTACAGTGAGGTCCTGCCTGTCTATATGTGCGTGTACAGTGAGGTCCTGCCTGTCTATATGTACAGGTACAGTGAGGTCCTGCCTGTCTATATGTGCGTGTACAGTGAGGTCCTGCCTGTCTATATGTGCGTGTACAGTGAGCTCCTGCCTGTCTATATGTACAGGTACAGTGAGGTCCTGCCTGCTCTATATGTGCGTGTACATTGAGGTCATGCCTGTCTATATGTGCGTGTACAGGTACAATGAAGGACTGTTTTATACGCTTTAGGACGCCTTTGGTTATATGGATGCTCCTCCAGTATTTTATAGATCAATCGATGGGTGAGGGTTCAGTATACGAAGGTCGACTTTACTTCCCTGAGCAGTTGTGCTCGGGGTCGACCCAGGAGACCATTTTAATTATGCATAACGATGCGTGTTAAATGACACTGGTCGACAGGCAAGAGTCTAGTCGTGACGTTACCGTGGTTGCCCCCCCCCCCCCCACACACAGAGAGAGAGAGAGAGAGAGAGAGAGAGAGAGAGAGAGAGAGAGAGAGAGAGAGAGAGAGAATTGGGCACGCAGGCCCGTGTTACATTCGGTCCTTCCAATCACTCATCTTTCGTTCACCAATTATCTATTGTGCACATTACTTTCACACAGGAGGAAAAGCGCAGTTAAATGAATGTTGTGAACATAAAACAATGCATATTACCATGTTATGAGACAGGCAGAAGACATACACACGCATAAACGCATACATACCCGCATACATACGTAATCACTTACAGACCACCCACTCAGTAACACAGAAATACTCTCCATCGCATGCACACACATACTCACTCGCAATCATAAACTCACTAACAAAAATGTACTTATACATGCATACATATTCTCTCTCTCTCTCTCTCTCTCTCTCTCTCTCTCTCTCTCTCTCTCTCTCTCTCTCTCTCTCTCTCTCTCTCTCTCTCTCTCTCTCTCTCTCCTTCTTCACTCCCTCTTCCTCACTCTTTTTTCTTCTTCTTCTTCTTCTTCTTCTTCTTCTTCTTCTTCTTCTTCTTCTTCTTCTTCTTCTTCTTCTTCTTCTTCTTCTTCTTCTTCTTCTTCTTCTTCAAACCTCTTTCAATACTTACTCCATACCGACTATATGCCTTTATAAGTCACCAACTGGTATCATTTGTCACAATGTCTGTGTGAAT
Source organism: Cepaea nemoralis (assembly GCA_014155875.1). Lineage (NCBI taxonomy): Eukaryota > Metazoa > Mollusca > Gastropoda > Stylommatophora > Helicidae > Cepaea > Cepaea nemoralis. The sequence continues at coordinate 94,813 of JACEFZ010007795.1, forward strand.
TTGTGTGTGTGAGAGAGTGAGAGGGAGCAAGTAAGAGAGTGAGAGAGTAAGTATGAGACAAAGAGAGAGAAAAAGAGAGAGAGAGAGAGAGAGAGAGAGTGTGTGTGTGTGTGTGTGTGTCTGTGAGAGAGAAAGAGCGTAAAAGAGAGTTTGATATAGTGAGAGCGAGTGAGTGTGGATGGGAGAGGAGAGAGAGAGAGTGGTGTGTGTGTGAAAGAAAATAGAGAGAGAGAGACAGACAGAGTGTGTGTGTGTGTGTGTGTGTGTGTGTGTGAGAGAGAGAGAGAGAGAGAGAGAGAGAGAGAGAGAGAGAGAGAGAGAGAAGAGCGCATGCATGTCATGTGACATGCACTTCCATATGTTTTTTCTGTATCCTCATCTATCATATTATCATTTTTACTACCACTTGATTTTAACATGAGCTGTATGCACCGGGTATTTCATCATGTTTATGTCAATTCCAGGAATTATATTATTTATTGAATTGCATCACTATTTTTTCATTATGTGTAGAGGATATGCGAAACAAATGTATAACATATTGTTTTAATTTTCACAATTTTACATTGACTCCCTGTGGTAATATTTGTGTCCTAAACCTGTGACTGGCCTAGCAAGCCGGCAGGGAATCTTCTGCTCGTAGAAAAACTAAGAAGTATAAACAGACTAACCCAAACGGAGCCCATAATCGGGCACTCTCACGATACATACTTCATCTCGACACCGCAAGGTACAAGAGCAACATCATGAGATGAGATGAGAGATGAGCATTGTTGAACTGCATCTTCATGTTTTACGTTACACGATGTATAACATGTTATTTTTCATTTTCACCATTTTTCAATTTTCCACTATGTTTTTCTCCAATATTGTCCATTTTTCTGAGGCTGCTTACGATAATCGTCAGTATAAAGTGTGAGAGTTCATATTAGTTTTAGAGAATTATGTTAGACAGCGTGTATGTGCCTAGATGTGTGAGTATGTGTGTGGGTGGGTGTGTCTATGCGTGTGTGTGTGTGTATATATGTGTCTATGTGTGTGTGTTTATATATATGTGTACGTGTGTGTATGTGTGTATGCTGGTGTTTGTGTGTATGTGGGTGTACGTGTGTGTATGTGTGTGTATGTGTGTGTATTTATGCGTGTATATGTGTGTGTATTTATGCGTGTATATGTGTGTGCATGTGTGCGATGTGTACGTGTGTGTGTGTGTTTATGTTCATGTGGGTATGCGTGCATGCATGCAGTGTATGCGAGGGAGTGTGTATTTGTATGTTATAGACTGTGCATACTTGTGAGAGTTTGTGCAAATGATGTAAGTATGTATGCAGGTACGTATGAGTGCGTGTGTGTTTATGAATGTGCATGGGCACGTGTTTGCCTGTCTCATAACATGGTAATATGCATTGTTTATGTTTACTATGTGAATGTAACATGCACAATTGATGAATGAAAAATGAGTGATTGGAAGGGCCGAATGTAAGAAGGGCCGAATGTAAGACGGGCCTGCATTCTAAATTTGTTACCCTTTGAAAGTAAAGATCGTTCGTTCCTTCGTTCGTTCTTCGTCTTATTCTGCCGCTGCTGATGCATTCTCATTTTCATTCTCTTCCTGTTTCATCCTCCTCCTCTCCATCCTGTTCTTCCCACACCTCCACATCCTTTTCTCCCCTCCTCCTCTCCATCCTCTTCTCCCACTCCTCCTCCTATTCTCCATCCTCTTCTTCCCCTCATATTCTCTATCCTCTTCTCCCGTCCTCCTCCTCCCGTCCTCCTTCTCCCTTCCTCCTTCGCCCTGCCCTCCTCAGCCTTGTTATTCTTCGTACACTTCAGAGTCAGCCTAAATAAATTTAAATAAAGCAACAAATCAAAACGACACCATATTATAGCCAGTAAGTTTCACTGTTTCGTCATTGCATATAGGAAAGTCCTAACCTTAGATACCAATACCTTTTCTGTTTACGTGTTAATTTTTAATTACATTGTCCAAATTCATTGTTTTCTTTAGACCCCTGTGTCTTTAGTGATACAGATAACGAAGATAAAACGTTGGGTTGTTGTGTAATTTTTAGTTAGTTAGTTAGTTAGTTAGTTAGTCACGGTTCCAACATCACAGCAACTTTTAAAAAAAAACTTTTTATCTTAATGTTTACGTTATTATTATCTTTATGTTTACACTGATTTCCCATTGCCGGATTTGCTGCTGTTGTAAGGTACGCTGTGTCAGTGATTAGTCTCTCTTGTTTATTTTACAGGAGTCACAAATGCCTGTTTTCATTTTGTACTGTTATATTCTGCTTCAGCCGTGACTTCTCTTATCTGTTATCATTCATTGAGTGATTGGTTGGTTGATTGAGTTGTTAGTTGATTGATTGAGTGGTTGGTTGGTTTATTGTCGACTGGGTGAATGGGTGGTTTGTTTGGTGACTGGGTTATTTGTTTGTTGACTGGGTGGTTTATTGGTCGACTGTGTCATTGGGTGATTTGTTGGTCGACTGGGTAATTGGGTGGTCTGTCTGACTGGGTGATTGGATGATTTGTTTGCAGGTTAGCTGTTTCCATGGTTTGTTAGTTAGACTATTGGTTGGTTGATTGAGTTATTTGATTAGTCTGTTGCTTGCGTGGTTATTTGGGCCTGTCATTAACTGACTAATTATTGGTTTGATTGATTATTTTCTTGGTGGATTGCTGAGTAAATTGCTGGTCTGTCACTCTCTCACCTGCTTGAACATACATATTTATATATAAGTAATGAACTGACGACACTTGACGGAAAAACTGGAAGACGATGATGATGATGATGATGATGATGATGATGATGATGATGATGATGAATGAACGGAAGGTTAGCTTGGGTGCTGTTTTGCCTAGCTTGAATACGAGAAAAAAAAATAATGTGTGAGTGTGTCAGTTTAATGGACATTTGCTTTTCATTTGAATTGCATTGTGTTTAACAATTTCGCCCCTACCAATGGGTTGCTTCCCTTTTGTGGATTACTTCCCTTTCATGGATTGCTTCCCTTTCGCGGATTGCTTACTTCTTATTTGTTTTAACCATCTTTGTAGGTTCTTGCTCTTCTGTGGATTGTTCGAGTATATCTGGGACTTCTGTGGATTGTTCCAGTGTATCCTGGTCTGCTGTGTATTGTTCCAGTGTATCTGAGTCTGCTGTAGATTGTTCCAGTGTATCTGGATCTTCTGTGGATTGTTACAGTGTATCTGTGAAAAAAGTGGAAGATGATGACGATGATGATGAATGGAATGTTGTTCCAGTGTATCTGGGTCTTCTGTAGATTATTCGAGTGTGTCTGGGGCTTCTGTGGATTGTTTCAGTGTATCTGGGACTTCTGTGGATTGTTCCAGTGTATCTGGGTCTGCTGTGGATTGTTCCAGTGTATCTGGGTCTTGTGTGGATTGTTTAAGTGTATCTGGGACTTCTGTGGATTGTTCCAGTGTATCTGGGCCTTGTGTGGATTGTTCAAGTGTATCTGGGACTTCTGTGGATTGTTTCAGTGTATCATGGTCTACTGTTTATTGGTCCAGTGTATCTGGGTCTGCTATGGATTGTTCCAGTGTATCTGGGACTTCTGTGGATTGTTCCAGTGTATCATGGCTTTCTGTGGATTGTTCCTGTGTATCATGGCCTTGTGTGGATTGTTCCAGTGTAACATGGTTTCCTGTGGATTGTTCCAGTGTATCTTGGCCTTCTGTGGATTGTTCCAATGTATCTTGATCTGCTGTGTATTGTTCCAGTGTATCATCGCCTTCTGTGGATTGTTCCAGTGTATCATGGCCTTCTGTGGATTGTTCCATTGTATCATGGTCTGCTATGTATTGTTCCAGTGTATCATTGCCTTCTGTGGATTGTTCCAGTGTATCATGGTTTCCTGTCTATGTTCCGGTGTTTCATAGCCTTCTGTGGGTTGTTCCAGTGTTTCATGGCCTTCTGTGGATAGTTCCAGTTTATCTAGGTCTGCTGTGGATTGTTCCAGTGTATCTGGGTCTTCTGTGTATAGTTCCAGTATATCTGGGTCTTCTGTTGATTATTCCTGTATATCCGGGTTTCTGAGGATTGTTCCAGTGTATCATGGCTTTCTGTGGATTATTCAAGTGTATTTGGGACTTCTGTGGATTGTTTCAGTGTATCTGGGTCTTCTGTGTATAGTTCCAGTGTATCATTGTCTTCTGTGGATTGTTCTAATATATCTGGGTCTTTTGTGGATTGGTTTAGTATATCTAGGTCTTCTGTGGATTGTTCTAGTGTATCATGGTCTGCTGTGTTTTGTTCCATTGTATCATGGCTTTCTGTGGATTGTTCTAGTGTATCCGGGAATTCTGTGGATTGTTCCAGTGTATCTGGGTCTTCTGTGGATTATTCCAATGTATCATGGTCTGTTGTGTATTGTGCCAGTGTAAACTGGCCTTCTGTGGATTGTTCCAGTGTATCATGGCCTTCTGTGGATTGTTCCATTGTATCCGGGAATTCTATGGATTGTTTCAGTGTATCTGGTAATTCTGTGGATTGTTTCAGTGTATATGGGTCTTCTGTGTATAGTTCCAGTGTATTATTGTCTTCTGTGGATTGTTCTAATATATCTGGGTCTTCTGTGGATTGTTCTAGTATATCCGGGTCTGTTGTGGATTGCTCTAGTATATCCGGGTCTGTTGTGGATTGTTCTAGTATATTTGGGACTTTTGTGGATTGTTCTAGTATATCTGGGTCTGTTGTGGATTGTTCTAGTATATCTGGGTCTGTTGTGGATTGTTCTAGTATATCTGGGACTTTTGTAGATTGTTCTAGTATATCTGTTTCTTTTGTGGATTGTTCTAGTATATCCGGGTCTGTTGTGGATTGTTCTAGTATATCTGTTTCTTTTGTGGATTGTTCAAGTGTATCTGGGACTTCTGTGGATTTTCCCAGTGTATCTGGGATTTCCCAAGTAAAGAGGTATTCCATTTCTTCTGTTGTGCAGCTTCGTTTGAAAGTTGAATCGTCTTTCGCCTGGCAAATTAAATTCTTTGATTCGATTGGATTGCCTCCCTGTAAGTGTATTGTCTCGCACCAGTTAACTTCAGACCAGTTTGTCTAAGGGTGATTGTGTTATTCATTTGGGGGATTTTGTTATACCTTTGGGGGATTTTATTATACATTTGGAGGATATTGTTGTACATTTGGGGGATTTTGTTGTACATTTGGGGGTATTTTGTTGTACATTTGGGGGGATTTCGTTGTGGGGGGGGGGGGGGGGGGGGGTTGTACATTTGGGTTATTTTGTTGTGCATTTGGGGGATTTTGTTGTGCATTTGGGGGATTTTGTTGTACATTTGGGGGGATTTTGTTATACATTATGGGATTTTGTAATACTTTTGGGGAATATTATACATTTAGAGGATTTTGTTATACATTTGGGGATGTTGATGAATATTTAGGGGATTTCGTTGTACATTTGGGGGATTTTGTTGTACATTTGGGGATTTTGTTGTGCAATGTGTGTGTGTGTGTGGGGGGGGGGGGGGGGTTGTACATTTGGGTTATTTTGTTGTAATTTTGGGGATTTTTTATTTGGGAGATTTTGTTGTACATTTGGAAGAGTTTGCTATACTTTTGGGGGATTTTGTTATACATTTTTGGGGATTTTGTAATACATTTGGGGGATTTTGTTATGCTTTTGGGAGATTTTGTTATACATTTGGGGGATTTTTCTATCAATTTGGGGGATATTGTTATACTTTTTTTTTTGTCTGATCGATTGATTGATTGATTGATTTAGGAACCGACATCACAGCATTCGGGACATTCCCATAAGCGCTCCGTCTGATCGAGTGAGGGGATAATGTAAGTGTGTTTATATTGGCGTGCAGTATTAAATCCGTTAATGTGCATGCTTGTGTGCATGTGTCTCTGTGCATTTCTGATAAAGTTTTCTTCTTCTACACTAGAATATAGAGGTGCCATGTTGAATTTATTACCGACAAGCCATAGCCCACTTTGCACAACAGTCGCCTTCAAATTAATATCTTAATTGTGACTGACTCGGTCACATAATTATAAATCTGGGCCAGGGATAGACCATAATATAACTTCTCTTCCGAGGTTGAACGGAGTAGGGATAATGGAAGAATCGAAAGAAAAGGAACATTATTACACAACAACCTACTAGATGTGTGTCATTCATCTCTCGGCACGAAACAAAATGATAAACCTCTTTATCACCACAGGTTTACCCTCCCCCTATCACCACAGGTTTACCCGCCCCCTATAACCACAGGTTTAGTTTAGTTTAGTTGACGGATCAACATCACGGCACCAGGGTGTAACCCAAATGTGCTCCGTTCTACTCCTAACTCAAACCTGAGTCCAGAGAATCTCAGCTCAGTGCACGAACTCCGTAGCACCGGCAAGGATCCTGAAATACTTTGGGTAAATTTTTAACTGAAAATGTTGCCTGGGCAGCGGCGTTAGGTTTACCATCCCCATATAACCACAGGTTTACCCTCTCCCTATAATCACAGGTTTACCATCCCCCTATAACCACAAATTTACCCTCCCCCTATAACCACAGGTTTACCATCCCCCTATAACCACAGCCCGCCCCCTCGGTATAACCACAGGTTTAACGCCCCCCCCCCCCCCCCATAACCACAGGTTTACCCTCCCCTATAACCACAGGTGTACCCTCCCCTTATAATCACAGGTTTACCCTCCCCCTATCACCACCTGTTTATCCTCCCCCCTATAACCACAAGTTTACTCTCCACCTATAACCACATGTCTCCTCCTATAACCACAGGTGTACCCTCCACCTATAACCACAGGTTTAGTTTAGTTTAGTTGACGGATCAACATCACGGCACCAGGTGTACCCTCCTCCTATAACCACAGGTGTACCCTCCCCCAATAACCACAGGTTTACCCTCCCCCAATAACCACAGGTGTACCCTCCCTCTATAACCATAGGTGTACCCTCTCCCTATAACCACAGGTTTACCCTTCCCCTATAACCACAGGTGTACCCTCCCCCTATAACCATAGGTGTACCCTCCCCCTATAACCACAGGTTTACCCTTCCCCTATAACCACAGGTGTACCCTCCCCCTATAACCACAGGTGTACCTCCCCCCAATAACCACAGGTTTACCCTTCTCCAATAACCACAGGTGTTACACGAGGAGGGTCCGAAAGTCAACAACTGGTAAATTAAAGACCTCGACATCCCTACCACTCCACTACTTCCTCCCACGCTCCGCACCCTCTCACCCACAGCCTCTCTATGGCCTACCTCCCCGCTCAGCCTCTTTGCAATTTCTGGTTGGAAAATTAAAGTTGGGATCGATGTGCAGGCGAATTTAATTTCAAGTTTGTAACTGCGCTTAATTGGCATTCCTTAGAGGGGGATTTTCACCGGCAAATGTCCCCTGGCTCCTGGTTGTGCTTGCGAATGGAGGTTGGCCGGTGTGCAGCGTCGTCTTCGTTCTATCTGTAGAAGATTAATTTGCCGTAGTGCTTACATCTATTGTGGAGATTTGTGGTTGTCTACACATCTACGGTAGGTTAATTTGTGGTGGTTTACAACCATGGGACACTTCTGAGTGGTGGTCTGCAGCCACTGAAGGCTTATTTGTGGTGGTTTACATCTATTGTAGAGTTTTGTGTGGTTATATTTACATCTGTAATAGGCTAACGTGTGGTGGTTTACAACTATTGTAGAGTTTTGTGTGGTGGTTTACGTCTATTGTGGAGATTTGTGGTTGTCTACATATTATTGATAAGCTAATTTGTGGTGGTTTACAACCATTGTAGAGTTCTGCGTGGTAGTTAACAACCATTGTAGAATTATGTGTGGTGGTTTACAACCACTGAAGGCTTTTGGTTCATTCGTATTTGTCTTCTATTCACATTGGTGATATTGTCACACCATTTTATTCCGTCTATTTTACGCAGGCACAGTTAGTCAATGTATGTAATTTATTTGTAAACCTCAGACTTTCAATTGTTACGTTGTCCGGTGTCAATTTTTACGTTGTCCGGTGTCAATTCTTTCGGTCAAATTTTACGTTGTCCAGTGTCAAATTTTACGTTGTCCAGTGTCATTTTCACATTGTCCGGTGTCAATGTTTCCGTTGTCCGGTGTCAAAGTTTACGTTGTGCGGTGTCAATTTTGACTTTGTCCTGTGTCAATTCTTACGTTGCCCTTTGTCAATTTTTACGTTGTCCGGTATAAACGTTTACGTTGTCTGGTGTCAATGTTTGTATTTACCTATTATGTTGCATAAACTTTACAAAGGGTGAATACAAAACGTTGGACCGGCAATATTTTCAAACACTGCATTAAAAATACACCCTATAGTAGCATGTGTATGGACTACGTTTGAGTTCAAAACCAGCAAACATCGGTCAGCTGGATTTAAACGCTGATTTCTCGTTCAGAAAGCAGTGGCAAACTACTGAACGTAAAATTGCCCAGAATATAAACCTCAGTTCATTTGCAACATTTTTGTTGTCTTCAGATCTCGTTACTTCTGTGGGTGGAAATCAATACCCGGGTATGCATTTCTCATATTGTTGCAATTGTTGCAATTCCCCGACTATTGAAAATGTCCTGCTTGCTAACCTTCTGACTCAACCTTTGCCCTTACTCGGCCTCCCCCTCACCCAGTAAACACCGCCATTAACGTTAATTGCCTCGTTGCCACTCATTAACGTTAATTCTCCGTAAGTGACTTGTTGATTAATTCGCGCCGGAGGTGAGTACTGCCTGTGTGACCTACATCGATGACCAGGCTGGGCAGCGTGTGAGGTGCAGGTGTCGACTTATCGATGGCCACACTTTTGAGGTGGCTCAGCCATTTCTCGACTAAATAGGTGGTGTATGTTTTAGGTTTGTGAGCCAGGTGTTTGCCTGCCTCGCTGTCTACCCGCCTGCTTGCCTCTTCTTTCCCTTATTCATTCATTGATTCATGTTCCTTCCTTCCTTCCTTCCTTCCTTCCTTCCTTCCTTCCTTCCTTCCTTCCTTTACCTTTCCTGTCTGTCTGTCTGTCTGTCTGTCTGTCTGTCTGTCTGTCTGTCTGGCTCTCTTTCATTATTTCCGTCTCTCTTTCATTCGTTCTGTCTCTCTGTTTTCTCTCTTTCTTTCTGTCTATATTTCTTTCTTTCTCTCTGTCTCTCTTTTCTTTCCTTCTCTCTGTCAGTGACTATGAATGATTAATGGAATGATGACAGAGCATCTTCGCACATCACCGTGTCACATTACAATCAATGCCGTAATTAAAGAAATAAAAAATGGAAAGAAGAAATAATAATAATTTTAAAAAACAACAACAGGCAGACACAATGAAGAAAGAGAGAAAATAAAAACATAGAAAAATAAATTATATAAAGAGAATGTGGATGTCCTGTAAAAATAAATATTCTCACATTCCAGTAAGAAGAGAGAGAGAGAGAGAGAGAGAGAGAGAGAGAGAGAGAGAGAGAGAGAGAGAGAGACAGAGAGACAGACAGACAGACAGACAGACATACAGAGAGAGAGAGACAGAGAGAGAGACAGAGACAGAGAGAGACAGACTAATGTTCATGTGACTATAAAAATCAATATGTCCACACTCGAGTAAGAAGAAAGAAAGGAAGACTATGGAAATGTGGCTATAAAAATAAATATGTTCACATTCAAGTAAGAGGGGAAAAGATGAAATAAATAAATAAATAAAAACAATAAAACAAAAGTCTAATGTACGTGTAGTATAAAATAAATATGTCCATACTCAAGAAAAAGACTGGCTAATAGACACGGGGCTATGAAGACATACATTCTCACACTCCTGTACGAAGGTATGAACGGACAGATGATTCTCTACAAACACTGATGGAAAAAAACAAAAACACTCACTATCAGTTCCATCAAGCCATCTATGAAAGGCTGCTAGCTGAAGCTGCAAGGACGGAGGAAACAAAACATTCAATGTTTCATGAATTTTTATCTTTTGTCATTCGCTGGCTTTTAACACACGCATAGTCAACATACGTGCTTTTACTTCTTGTGCATTGGACTGATGTTCGTTTGTGGATTAGCTTTCCCTAGCATCAGTGTCCCTCGATATCAGGCGAACCCACTCCGACTTCTGCGGTACTTGTAAATTACCCCCCCCCCCCCCCCCCCCCCCCCCCCCCATGTCATGAACGAGAAGTTCAACTGACTGGTGTAAGGCTGAACATCCTACCTCTGCATCAGCGCACTGGATGTTTCAGAATGAACGCTCTGATCAATTCGGCCATGCTGACCTACAAGAATGTTATTTTTAAGTGTGGATTCCAACCAGAAGGTACGGGGTCAAATCCCGCGTGTTCACAACAGCATTGTTAGTGGAACGATCAGAGTCTGCATTTAATTTTCTGAGTAAGACGAATCACCTATGGGACTCCCCGGAGTTCTATGACATCGATTCTTAAATCAACAACCATTCATACTAACTTTTCGAGGGGATTATGTAATGCAACGTCTTCAAGACCGGCTCATTACAGCAGTCGACCGAACATTATATGGAGCAACTCCAGTCATTAGATACAGAACCGCACCTATTCCCACCCCAGCAGTAAAATAACCTGTCCCCATGTACGCCAAATCCAATTGTATGTATCAATTTACATGCAGGTGCCTGTCTACCTACATCGGCAAAAGAGAGAGGCAGTTTGGATTGACAGAATAATACACAAAGATGATGGAAACCTGGCCAAGCCGACACATCACAAACCTCCTACGTCATCGACTAGACGGCACATTTTGAAAACCGATCACGGGAATGATAGTTTAACACACAAAATGGTCACTTATTAAAGGTCGCTGAAGCAATCGCCATTAATCGGCATAAGCCAGTCTTGTGCAAACAGAAAGGCGTTATAGTCAGTTGAAAATTACCGTGGTTGACAATTGAAATTGCTGTATGAATATGTGTATATTTCAACTTGAAGGATTTGTCTTATCACTTTAGTTTGTTGTGTGATTTATGCAGTATGCAGTATGCAGCGAAATATGCCAGGCAGTAAATCGCGCAAATCTATTTTTTGTGTCTTCGTTATTCAAAACCATTCATACACCCGAAAGTGGAGACAACACAAAGATTCCACACAGAATTTACGAGCACATGCCGGTAACAATAAACATTTTATCCCAGGGACTCCCCACAAACATGTCACACGTTCGACCCAGCTTTATCTGCTCAACTACTCTCCCCTTTATACCGCTTTATTTACAAAAAGCGAGCCCGGATATATATTTATTATCTGCGCCAGTCGGTTTGTTGACCAATCCGTGCCTATGGTATTTATTTCTACTGTCGGTAAATATAATATCCATCACGCGAGGCTTTTATTTCTTTTTGTTTTGTTGGGGCTATAAAAAAAAATCTATGCAGTCCAAGAACTGGAGTTGATTATTGTTTGGTTTGTGTAGTCATGTCTGTTCCTTATTTCTATTCCTTTATATAATACAGGGTGGTTGTAAAGTCTCACTACACTTTGTATGTAGAACAAATTTGAAAAATGAAGTAAATGATGTCATCAAAAAATGTGCTCTACAGTCCGCCGTGAAGCAATATGCAGCGAATGGCTGTCGTCTGCTGTAGTAATTCTTTGCACTCCAAACAGAATGGTGTTATCAACGAAAGAAGGAATTGTTTTTTTGTTCAAATTTGTTTTACATTCAAAGTTTAGTGAGACTTTACAAACACCCTGTGTATAAGCGAGCGCGTTAGCCAAATATGAAAGGGAACAACGCAGATAATGTCAGAGGCAGGGTAGGACTAAGGTTCGACGTCTGGACTCGTCGACTGCTAAAGTGAGGGAAGGACTAGCCACTCAGGACTAGAAAGTTTGATGGCTCTGTCAAATAGCAGACCCTTGACCTGACACATCAGACCTACATCAGAAAACTACTTCTTGACACATTTTTGTATAATGTATAGAAGAATAGTTACTTTACTTTATTATATCAAAATTAATGTATCTTCATATCTGAACGTATAGATGACTGCATAGCTTTATTTCTCACCGTATATATTTTATATTCTTCCACATCCCAAAGTATAGAAATACGAGCAGAAACTTGAAATACGAACAGAAAGAAACTGGAAGACATATGAACGAAAAGAAACTTGTAAACATACGAACAGACAGAAGCTGGAAGAAACAACGCACAAGCGGAAACTGGAAGAAATACAAACAGAAAGAAATTGGAAGTACTAAGACAGAAAGAAACAATTTACTATGTGAAGGAGAGAGCAGAATGAACAATTAGACGGAAAAACAAAAAGAATCAAATAAATGCCCCAAAGAATACACGGAAAAGGAACATGCAAGCAGTAAATACGGAACATTAAAGCCATAAGGTTAGAAAACATGTAAATAACAATAGGGATCTATGGGTTTTCGGTGGTTTTTCCCCGAAGCAGTTTACTGCTATTAATAGATCATCGCTTTCTGTCTGCCCGAATGCAGTGGGAAATAGGTGGACAGCCTTTTCCTCTGTTGGCGGACAACGAGTGCAGGCGTGGACACTTCATCCCACCATGTATATACCGGGTGTTTTTAGTCTCTCTACACTTTTTATATAGAAAAAAAAAATTGAAATATGAAGCACATGATGTCATCAAAAATGTATCGTCAATAAATTAGTTACAATAGCCGCTGCAATGGTCTAACGGTGTTTTGGGGAAGCTGGAAAGCACCAATGAAGTATTCATTGTTTAGCTTGCAATAAATTACTCCAGCAGACGACAGCCATTCGCTGCAAAATGCTTCGCGGTGGACTGTGGCACATTTTTTTATGACGTCATATACTTTATTTATCAAATTTGTTCTACATGCAAAGTGTAGTGAGACTTTACAAACACCTGGTAGAAACAGCACAACTCCCTATTAACTACACTGGGTTTGCTTACCTAAGGTAAACAAGATAGAAAGAACGAAAAAAAAAAATGAAATCAGGAGGAAGGAAAGAAAGATAAAAGGACGGAGGAAAGATAGAAGGAAGGAAAGGAGTTTTGAAGGTCGTGTCTAAAAATTAACCAATGATTAAAGAAGAAATAAAGAACAAAAAATGACGGCCATAAGGCGAACACGGGACGCGTGTTGACACGATTATAGACACAGCATTGATTGATGGTCTGACGTTCGAGAGAGTGCGAACCTGCCTACTGTCCCACGGCTAGAGAAATGTAGGTTTCGGGTTAGTCATCAATGATGGTGGCATAGCTCACACAGACCCACATGCATTAGTAGATATTTACATATCCACATATTCATACATATATCTGTCCTACTTTAAATTTTGCCTTTGGGACTCCCGGCGAAGTGTAGTCGCCTAACCAGGCGCGCCAAGCCCTCTGTGGGCCCCTTCATTGTAAATGGGATGTTTTTTGATCATTTTTAGGGCCATAAAATGGATCTGTTTGAGCTGTATTTGCTAGAATGTTGAATTACGTTCTTTCATGTGGCCATAGAATAGATTTTCTGAGCTGCATTTGCTATAATGTTGTATTATGTACTTTCATGTTGCCATAGACTAGATCTTTCTGAGCTGTATTTGCTATAAAGTTGTATCATGTTCTTTCACGTGACCATAGAACATATCTATCTGAGCTGTATTTGCTATAATGGTTGTATTATATACTTTCATGTCGCCATAGAATAGATAGATCTTTTTGAGCTGTATTTGGTAAAATGTTCTATTTCTTGTGGCCATTCAGTAGATCTTTCTGAGCTGTGTTTGGTACAATGTTCTATTTCTTGTGGCCATACAATAGATCTTTCTCAACTGTATTTGCTATAAAGTTGTATCATGTTCTTTCACGCGACCATAGAATATATCTATGTGAGCTGTATTTGCTATAATGTTGTATTATGTACTTTCATGTTGCCATAGACTAGATCTTTCTGAGCTGTATTTGTTTTGATGCTGTATTATGTCCTTTCACCTGACCATAGAATATATCCATCTGAGGTGTATTTGCTGTAATTGTTGTATTATATACTTTCATGTCGCTGTATTTGGTAAAATGTTTTATTTCTTCTGGCCATTCAATAGATCTTTCTGTTGTATTTGGTACAATGGCTGTACAATAGATCTTTCTGAGCCCTTTCTGGTACAATGTTCTGTTTCATGTGGCCCTAGATTCTTCTGAGCTGTGTTTGGTACAATGCCTAGCGTGTATTATTCAAGTGATGTGCTTGCACATTACACACTGCCGTAAGATCTGGGTTTAGCCCTGAGTACATGTAACCATTTAGTCCCATTTATTGCTAAATCTCAAAATCCAACCTCTCCAATCACAAATCCGACTCAGCAGATGATGATATCATTTGTGTACCAAGTGATTCAATCAGTAAGATCCGAAAGGTCCAGGCGGGTTCTGTACGTAGACAGCGGACTAATTTGCTGCGGAAGTCTGATGTCCATAGAGTCACCTTCATCTTTGTTCCGTGACATGCAGGAGATGAGGGAAATGAACAAGCTGATAAACTTGCTGATTTCGCATCCCCTGCAGATGGCCAGCTCATGGATCGTGCCGATGTTGTTAATACTCTTAGAGAGATGCCGAGAGCGGAGGGTTTTGACGCCAGTGAATCCACATCGTTGTCCAGAGTGAGAGACGCTGGAGTAAGAATTGGCACGGCCAGACATGAGAGGCACATCGGGAGAATGAGGGAGCCTTGTCTACCAACACAGAACTTGGACTATTAGCCGCCGGACGCTGATGAATATTCTGGGGTGTGGGCGGGAAAGGGGGGGGGGGGGGGGTTTGTGTGGATATGAGCACCTATGGACTTGTTCGCAGTACAAAAATGAAACTCAAACAGATAACAAGATAACAGTGAACTAGTGGCAAGAAACGACTTTCTGAGTGATTTTGTTAGATGTTTCTTTCCTTAATATATAAATGTCTCTAGGGGGCTGTGTGGTATCGAGGTATGGTGTCCGCCTCGAGTGTTGGAGGTCCCGGGTTCAAGCCCCGGTGAGGATCGGGATTTTTTCACGTGGACTTCTAGTAACAACATTTCCCCTGGTCTATAGTTAGTGAGATCGGACGCCCGTGTCCCGTGTGTATATGGTGTATACGTAAAAAAATCCCTTGGCAGTTGGAAATCGAAAAAGAGTAACCTAACGGCGCTGCCCGGGAAAAATTTCGAGTTAAAAATCTACCCAAAGTATTTCAGGATCCTCGCCGGTGCTACGAAGTTCGTGAACTGAGCTGAGATTCTCCAGATTCAGGCTTGAGTCAGGAGTAGAACGCAGCTTTTATGGGTTACACCTGTGTGCCGTGATGTTGATCCGTCGACTAAACTAAACTGAACTGAAACGGTTGATAAGACCATATTAACACCAGGGAACGTGTATATACAAGTTGATGAATTGAAATGGTTGATGACAATGGCCATATTATCTCCAGGGAACGTGTATTAGAGCTTATACTTATAGACACAAGCTTACACTTATACTTATATATACAAGTTGATGAACTGAAACGGTTGATGACTATGGCCATATTATCTCCAGGGAACGTGTATTACAAATTGATGAACTGAAACGGTTGATGACTACGGCCATATTATCTCCAGGGAACGTGTATTTACAAGTTGATGAACTGAAACGGTTGATGACTATGGCCATATTATCTCCAGGGAACGTGTATTACAAATTGATGAACTGAAACTGTTGATGACTATGGCCATATTATCTCCAGGGAACGTGTATTACAAATTGATGAACTGAAACGGTTGATGACTACGGCCATATTATCTCCAGGGAACGTGTATTACAAATTGATGAACTGAAACGGTTGATGACTACGGCCATATTATCTCCAGGGAACGTGTATTTACAAGTTGATGAACTGAAACTGTTGATGACTACGGCCATATTATCTCCGGGGAACGTGTATTTACAAGTTGATGAACTGAAACGGTTGATGACTACGGCCATATTATCTCCAGGGAACGTGTATTACAAATTGATGAACTGAAACGGTTGATGACTACGGCCATATTATCTCCGGGGAACGTGTATTTACAAGTTGATGAACTGAAACGTATTATGTCAACGGCCATATTATTTCCAGGGAACGTATAGATACTAGGTTGATGAACTGAAACGGTTGATACAGTGGCCATATTATCTCCATGGAACGTATAGATACAAGATTGATGAACTGAAACGGTTGAGGTGACAATATTTGTGAAATCCGCTGTGACCTCAACTAGTATTTACAAACTCGAGTGGAGTCTTGCAGTTAAGGATTTGAATGTCGACTAGTGGAGACTTGAAGGTAAGGTTTTGAATGTCGACTGATGGAGACTTGCGGTGAAGGATCTGAATGTCGACTGAAGATTTCTTCTAAACCACTCGGACAGATCACTTGAGGCTCTTGAGAAAGACTTGAAAACAATCCCGCCACTTTATTAAATTCAGCGGTTCTTAACCCTGGAACCAATGAACCCTAAATGCTGTCTGCAGATACATGTTGAGGCCGCTCTTGACTGCTGTCTTGAGGTAGATATTGAGGCAGCCCTTGAATGCTTTCTTCAGGTAGATGTTGAGGCAGCGCTTGAATGCGTCTGCAGATTGATTTTAAGGCCACACATAGACAGTAACAATCATCATCATCATCATCATCATCATCATCATCATCATCATCATCATCATCACCGTCGTCGTAGTCGTGGTGGTGGTGGTGGTCGTGGTGGTCGTGGTCGTCGTGGACGGCGACGGCGGCGGCCGCCCTATTGATTCATTGTGTCATGAAAAGCAATGCAGTGTGTCCAGAAAGCAATGACAAACTACGGAACGTAAAATTGTCTAGTTAAAAGTTTAAAATAGTGGCTAAGGGTGGTTGCAACTTCCTGCAAAGGATATACATTTTATAAAGTCTACCGACGGTCGTATACATAACTAACAGGTTAGGCTTCCGTAAGCTTGCGTAACTTTGAATAAGGAGGATACAAAGAATATATTGCACGATTTATGGCCTGGCATATTTCGCTGCATCTCGTCAGGTACATACTGCAGAAATCACACAACATAAATTAAAGCAATACGATAAAATCCTTCAAGCTGAAATACACAAAACACACACACACACACACACATACATATTCACAGTCTAATTTGAATTGACAACCACGGTAATTTTAAACTGACTATCCTGTCTATCAGTGAACAACTAGGGTTAGAACTGTATATTAAGAAGACACAGATTATGGTCGTCACTGGGAAGAAGGAAATACCACAATGTGATATACGAGTAAATGGGCATATTCTTAAGCAAGTGAATCGATACAGTTATCTCGGCACAGTCATACAAACTGTTGGGAGATGCCTTGAAGAGATTAGAACAAGAATTGCCATTGCGAAGGTAGCTTTTTGCAAGATGAAAAACATACTGACCAATAAAAAGATATCAATTGAAACGAGAAAAAGAGTGTTGAAGTGCTACATAGAACCTGTACTTTTGTATGGATGTTTAAGCGTGGACAATGAGCAGTCAAGCTGAAAAAAATCTGATGGCTGTGGACATGTGGTTTCTGAGGAAACTGCGAAGAATAGAATGGACAGACAGAAAAACCAATGAGCAAGTCATTCAAGAAACAAATGAAGATCGTAAAATGATTAGAGACATTAGACGTAGACAGTCAAACTTTTATGGGCATGTTATGAGAAGAAATAAATTGGAGAACTTGGTGACAACTGGCAAGATCGAAGGGAAGAGACCAAGGGGAAGACCAAGAATTAAATACCTGGATGGCTTGACCCCATTGGGGGGGGCCCCCCTTTGGGGCGAGGAAACAAGAACCACGGAGCCTTTTTACCCCACGAACTTTTTTTTTTGGTTTTTTTTTAAAAAAAAACCCCATT
>JACEFZ010007796.1:0-12500 GCA_014155875.1 Cepaea nemoralis
AGATCTAGAATTTAAAAAGATGCTCTTCACCATGGGCTGGGCCGGGTCAGACAGACAGACAGATAGATAGATAGACAGACAGACAGACAGACAGACAGACAGACAGACAGACAGTCGGGAACGGGAACTTATATGACTACTTATATGAATTAAATGAGATGCTCCCCACCAGAAGTTGGGCGATGCCGGGCCGGGTCAGACAGACAGACAGACAGACAGACAGACAGACAGACAGACAGACAGACAGACAGACGGGAACGGGAACTTATATGACTACTTATATGAATTAAATTAGATGCTCCACACCAGGAGCTGGGCGATGCCGGGCCGGGTCAGGACTTAGCTGTCAACACCAGCATCTTTCAGCTGTATGTTGATCTCTTGGCAAGATTACGCTCAGTAGTTTGCCATTGCTTTTTGAGCGGCCGGCTCAGTATCCCGCAAGTCACGAGCGGGGGTCGAACCGCCTCAGCTCTCGCTCCGCTACGAGACTCTGCGTGATAAACGGGATTACAGAGAGAAAGTGTTGTAACCCCACAGCCAGAGAGACCGGCAACTAACTTATTAGACAACATAAAACCGCTTGTACACACGTCAGGCGAGAGAGACCGTGACAGTCACTTCAGTCGAGACGACATCAGACTTATGGGGCAGAAGTATTAAATGCACCCATGTTAATTAATAGATGGTGATCTCATTCTGACTTGAAAAATACTGTGTCTTATTCTCGTAATGAAGGCAATTGAGTTTATATTATTTGAATTATAATTCTTGTTTCTATAGCGAGAAGATTCTAGAGCAGGACCTTAACTGTGCCGTGCAATGTCGCAGTTACACACGTAGAACGTCGTTATGCAGGACGTATTTTTGCCAGTAAACAACTGGAAATTGTATTTAAGTTAATTATATTTTAGTAAATCTAATTGAAGGAATCCATATGGCATGCCTGTCCTAGATGCCATAAAATCTATAACATGTCTTTCCTTATTATGAACGCTTTAATTTAAATCCATACTCGAGATAGTTCGAAAGAACGAAGACCCTAAAATCATCCAGGGCCATGATGAAGTTCTTTACAATCAATTGCTCTTCCTTGAGCAATTCAGCCATATTGCTACATCACACTATAACCGGGTGTGTGAATCCAATTGATACTTACTTAGCGTCTTCATGGGCAATGATCTTAACTTCCTAGGTTATGTAATTTATAATCATACGTTTATAGATTAGAAATCACAATCAGGCTAAAGCGACCGAACCTTTCTAACCATTAGCAATGTAATACTGAAAGGATTGGGTATCCGCTTTTACTCTAATAGTGTTTTCTACCTCTACACATACACGCCATCTTAAGAGATGACGAGGTGTGTCTATATAACTATTAGGATTCCTGGGGGGGGGGGGGTGAAGGGGGAGGGGGAGAAAATCCAGATAACCACCCATATAGGGAGGATATATAAACTGACAGGACCAAATGGTCTAAGAAATTTCCTTCTATAACTTAACTACTTCTGTTGATGGATCAGTTAATAATGTCTAGGTCGGGCTCTAAGAAAAAGGAACATGATCAGAAGGCAGCATGCTCTTACAGGAAGGTCTTTTCCAATCTCAATACTCCCTTAGACAGTGACCTATCTAGGGTCAATTCTAAGAGTGATGACCGATAGACATCTGTCTGTCTGTCTGTCTGTCTGTCTGTCTGTCTGTCAGTCTGTCTGTCTGTCTGTCTGTCTGTCTGTCTGTCTGTCTGTCTGTATGATGATGATGATGCAGTGTTAGATTTTTACCTATGGTGAGTCCTTTCCTTTTGGGTTTTCTGGTATTGTCTTCCAATTTCCCTTGGTTTTTAGCAGTTTCAATCTGTAATACCAGACGAAAGAGACTCGTGAGCTTACAATGATGACCGTTTACATTACAAATACATCACTATAAATGGTAGAGCTATTAGACACAAAAACCACAAGGCACACAGCGATGATCGATTTGACAGCAGAGCGCCTGACACGAGTGCCGACTCGTTCAAAGAGCACTGAGCAATCTTATCAAGAATTTACAAGCATAAAAAGAATGTTGGGGATGAATACGATGCCCTGTAAATGCATTGACGCTTTACCATCCTTTAAATGGTATGGATGACTGCGACGTCGTGTATTAGATAGACGAGCGTTGCTGATGACGATGTGACAGCCACCGCGAAAGATGATGATGATTACTGAGGTAATGTACTCCACAACGCCACCGATTTGACAGCAGGTCGCCTGACACGAGTGCCGGCTCGTTCAGACACCACTGAGCAATCTTATCAAGAATTTACAAGCATAAAAAGAATGTTGGGGTTGAATGCGATGCCTTGTAAATGCATTGACGCTTTACTGTCCTTTAAATGGTATGGATGACTGTGACGTCGTGTATTAGATAGACGAGCTATGCTGATGACGCTTAACGATATGGTACATGCTGTTGATCATGAAGCTGTGACAGCCAGCGCGAAAGATGATGATGATTACTGGGGTAATGTACTCCACAACGCCACCGATTTGACAGCAGGTCGCCTGACACGAATGTCGGGTCGTTCAGACAGCACTGAGCAAGCTTATCAAGAATTTACAAACACAAAAAGAATTTTGAGGGTGAATGCGATGCCCTGTAAATGTATTGTCGCTTTACCGTCCTTTAGATGCTATGCAGTAGCAGTAGCTATGCAGTAGCCTTGGTAAAACCTGTCTTCAATGTCCTGTATTAGATAGACGAGCTATGAACACCCACGCTTACCGAAATGGTATATGCTGCTGTTGGTGACGCTGTGACAGCCAGCGCGAAAGATGATTATGATAGTCTACTCGACTTCGCCACGTGGTACAGTTCTAGCATAGCAGGTCGGAAACGCCAAAGAGAGAAAGACTGCATTGACCACGGTCGACAGGACACATGCTAATGATGATGGTAAAATATGCGTTGTGTGTAGTCTATTTGGAGGGATAGTGTTTAGCAGCATAGCTTTGGTCGATTAGTTTATTTAATTCAATAAGAAGAAAACTCATATCTTGTGCTGTTTTAATGTATATTTCTTCTGGCAAATAAATACAACATTTCTAAATTATTTTTACCCAAAATTCAGTATATTTGCTTGACCGCAGCAATAACATGACTGCCCAGAGGAGATATCTGATTAGCGGCCAGTAGGACTACCCTGCACAGAGAAACGTAGATTTCTACCTGAGATTAACGAGTGCTCAAAGTTGCGAGGAATACATTACTGGGAGAACGACTCTGCAGTGTGTCTTTATCTATAGTTAAAATCATGGTTGGTCAGTTCACGTTGTACACAGAAACAGCGGTTCTAAAATTTAGGAAGATGTTATAATTTAGGTGATTTTACAAAATAAGAAAGATTTATGTATGTTGAAGCAGCGGGTAAGCCATATATATATATATATATATATATATATATATATATATATATATATATATATATATATATATATATATATATATATATATATATATATATATACGTAGTTGGGTGGATGACGTGGCCACGTGGCTATGTTGTTCTTGAGCCGAATGGCATCATGTCGGATGGGACAGATGAATGTTTATGATACTCATCGCTTCTTTTTTTCTACCTCTCCTCGCGGTGTGTGTTCTTTTCTGTCCGACGGGGGTGTGCGTTCTTTTCTGTCTCTCCGGCGGGCTGCAATCTTCTCGAGGTTGATTCTCTTCTGTGGTCAGCAATAGAATGAGACTTAGCCATTGCGGATGGCTGTTTTATAGCACCAAGTCACGTGGTATAGCTATAGCCATAACCAGTTTCGACTGGTTTATTGCTACATAGACATCTGCTGAGATGGCAATTTTACTACGAAAACATGCTATAGAGTGCCTACATAGCGTGTTCAGATATGTTTTAGCACTGACTCATGGTTGACCGGTCGCGGACAGCTAGCTAAGATGTCAAGTTCGGGCACAGCGGTTCTAAAGTTACCGAGGCGTGTGCGAAGTCCACCGACAGAGAGAGAGAGAGAGAGAGAGAGAGAGAGAGAGAGAGAGAGAATGAGAGAGAGAGAGAGAGAGAGAGAGAGAGAGAGAGAGAGAGAGAAGTAATGCAATATTGAAGTAAAGAAAATAATCATATAAAGAGAATGAAAGAAATAACAGTGAGAAAATAAAGTAATAAACATTTCTGCTTGGTATATTTTAAGACTCTCTGATAGAAAATAGACTCTGGACTTTTCATCAGTAGACAGTATTTTCACATGTCATGAGTTGAACTCTGGGTGACCTTTACCTGTTGTAGTATTTGTTATAGTGCAATGAAGGGGAGACAATTCTGTTTATTAAGGGGAAGTTATTTGTGGGGTTTATATATCATATTGTTATGATTATCTTAGCAGGGTATGCTTAAATTAATTGAGAATTCTAGTTTTGTTTATTGACATCACTATTCTCCACTATACATACAATAAATTTAGCGGTTTATTATGTTTTTTTGGGTTAATTTTTTAATAATATTGTATGCCTGTTTAGTATACTTTTAAACCAGATTTTCAGCAAGCTTTGACACAGAACATGCCCACAGATATAGAGCGTTAGCATCGTACACTTTCACACTCTCAACTACCTTACCACCTCGAATCCTAGTCTTACCTAGCTCATGATATCTATGATATATGGTCGAGGGGCCTCCTACAATATTTTGTCTAACTTTGGTGTGCAGATCACTCTACTTATTGGAACACAGGGTAAAGTAGTTGTTCTTGGGTATAGTTTTAAACAAATACTTTAAAGTCACCCCGGGGACAGAAATGGCATCCTTGAAGATATCTACACATAACCCTTTGTAAAATGCCACTTGTTTATCTAAGGCCCCAATAAAAGGCTTCACGTCCTTATTATTATACCAGCGCAAAAAGCCTGTCAGTGTCGCCATATGGATCTCGCTCCATACTCGTTGGCATTCATCGTATTCGGCAACTGAAATATTGGAGTTTTTCAGCTGTGAATGAAATGCCTCGTGTGGGGGTAAGCGAGTCTCCGCTAGTCTATCAAAGGAGGTGACATACTTATAGCAAAACACCCCCTTCGTTTCTTTGGTGTCATAAGCCGTTAAATATTTGGAATAACTAAATCCCGGGGCTATGTAGCTTACAATATCTAGAAATCTAAGCTTTTTGATGGATATGGCCGTTAAATTATTATTCCTTTTCACTACGTAGTTAAAAGAGTTATCAATGGCAGAGATGAAGGACTCTATCAGATAAGGTTCCACTAAATTAATGTCATACCGCGCTGAGTTGAACCCCAGCACCGGCATCCCGCGAAGATACTCGTCTAGCCTAGCACTAGCTTGTGCGCGTTTATAGCCTCTAAGGCTGTATACACACAATCATTTCTTTCAGTAATTCGGCATACGCTGCATCAGCGTTTTGAGTTAGATAGTCAACCATCTGCCTCATCAAGTCCTGAAGATTACCCGGTGTGATGTGGCAGACGGGCTCGTCGAACTCAGGAACATTAGAGGCTATCGACCAGCTAAGGGGGACATGATTTCCTAAAGATTTGGTGCACTTGGTTTCACCTGGTAAATCACTTTTCACAAAATACGCCTCATAATCATAGGCCGCTCTGTAGGGGTAGATATAATCAGTTTTCACTGACACACCCAATGCGCTGATGGCTTCCCACAAGTCTCTGTCACGGAGTACACACCTCCTTTATAACTGTTTACAGTTATTCCCCCATTACAGGTCTGGGTATGTCTATCCATCTCTCAGAACGCATTCTACAATTTTCCACATTCACTACATACGAATGACTTGGCAACTCTATCAAGATTATTAATGTACATGAAATGATTCTTATATAAAAGTACTCTCATAATTTTAGGATGTTTCACACTACTACGAAGTCTGGGGACCAAATCCTGGGTCTCATTGAATTAAAAAATATCTTCATTTACCCCAAAACAATTTTCTATTGCTGGCATGCCAATAAGTCTAACCCCAGGGAAGCTGTCTAGTGACAGTAACTTTTGATACTTCTGCCACTGGTTAGCTAAACGATTTGTCGGTTTCCTAAGATTTGTCACGGGCTGCCCGTTGAATACAGCCAGACATCGAAAGAATCATAACATGTCAGTGTGTGGTTTTGAGCTAGAGTCGTGCTTAAAATATTGATGCCGTTATTATGTCTTATGTTGTCAGGTAAATCCTCTAAACAACACCCTATTGGGTGTTCATTAATGTGATATAAATAAAGGCTAGTCGCGGAGATTGTCTCTACCACGTACTTAGTGTCAGGTCTGTTGTGTAGGGCATAGTTAAATATGTCACTTTCCTGAACTATTTCTATAAAGACGTCAAAGACTTTTTCGTGATTAACTAGGTGGGGGACGTCGAGTTGGCATGCATTGTTAGATGATGAATGGTAAAATCTAAGTTCGCCTGTCTCCTTATGACGTAAGATCATGTGGTGGGCATAATTTACCTTAAACCGACATGTCTGACGAGTAAATATTGGTTTTAAAGTCTCGGTCCAGTCAATTGGTTGTGTTGAGTCTGGTCGATGAAAAAAAAATTGTAGGTCGATACATATTTGCGGATGTTCTGATGGTTCCTAAGGTAGGGAAAGACGTTTCTATATTTCTGCTGGACGTCAGGGTCGCGGATGATGTCTACAGTCGTTAGTTCCTCATCCACTTCGTCATCTATCTCTACGACGGCTTCCTCTGCTTCCACTTGATCAAATTTCTGATTTTTTTTTAGCTGATTGTGTGTCTACTTGTGCTTTTCTTTACGCGATGTAGTATCCATTTTTTTATGTCGAAGCTGTAGTGGTTGATGCTGTAGTGTCTGATGTTGAGGTTGTTGTCTGTTGTTAGGTTTTTACATGTTGTTTTAGATTGTCCTCCCTATTGTATAAGTTACCACAGATGTGGCATGTGTGCATTGTGGTAGTGTGTACTGTCTTAATGTGGCGTGTAAGACTGCGGTTTTCAGTGAATTCTTTATCGCAGATAGGACAGAGAAAGACACATTTCTGAATAGAGGCCATAGTAGAACAAAGAGTAGTAATTGATGCTAGTGCTGGTGAGACAATATCTCGATAATATATATGGCGATTGCACGCTTACGGTTGTTGACAGTATTGTCAGGCTTCGAGTAGCAGATTGGACAATAGTAGATTTTCCACCACTATTTCTCACGTATTAGATAATGAATTGTTATGCGTTGCTCCAACGGTTACAATGAACAGTATTTTTTCAACCTTCGTTTACAAGTGTATGTGTGGGAAGTCAAACACCTGTGGAGAAAAGATATATAACACACAGGTTACATCCACTATTTTGATTATATGTTAATATAACCATTAGTTCACTATAAGAAAATAGGAAAAATCTGGAATGTCACATGACGTGTAGTACTACTAGAGAAGGGGTTGTATTTCTTATTTCTACTGGTAGAGTCTTTATATAATAAAATATGACTTCACTGGAGTGGTCCCTATTTCTAACTTAGTTAAGACAGCACATACTACTACATGTTCCATAACACTAATTTAAATTATAGACCATTTATATAGTAAAATATGACGTCACTGGTGGCACCGGATTTCTGGGTAAGTTAGCGCCTAGGATACTACTTATGACACATAACACAGAACAGTGAGAAAATGACAGCATACATACCCTGGTGTATGGGTGACTTTCCGTTTTAAGCAGTTCTCAATTGACCACCTCTTTTTGTCTGTTGTAGACCGTGTGAATCTGTAGAAGGAATTATAGTAGCCATATACCACCTGGATTTGTAAATTACACATAATATGACACATCTTGATGGCTGCTATACACAAACCATGGGAGGTAGCACACGACAGGGGGAGATGGTCAGATAGCAAGATAGTAAAGGAGGCAATCACCCCAACCCATTTTCACACAAAATGTGTGCACACGCGCTCCGACGTTATCTCTCTCTCTCTCTCTCTCTCTCTCTCTCTCTCTCTCTCTCTCTCTCTCTCTCTCTCTTATTCTCTCTCTCTCTGGCACTTTCTCTCTATCTCTATCTTTTCTCTCACTCTCTGTGTCTCTGGCTCTTTCTCTCTCGCTCTTTCTGTCTGTCTCTCTAGCCCTCTCTCTTCCTCTACCTCTCTCTCTGTCTCTCTAGTCCATTTTCTTCCTCTATCTGTCTGTCTGTTTCCCTCTCCCTCTTTCACACACACACACACACACACACACACACACACACACACACACACACACACACACACACACACACACACACACCATTACATCAGCTCAAGAGAGGATGATGGTGCTGGTCATTTTTTCCGCTTGACACCAGCGATAGACGCCAATATGATGATGATGCTGAATGATGACGATGATACAGTGTTAGATTTTTACCTATGGTGAGTCCTTTCCTTTTTTTTTTCGGGGGGGGGGGGGGTATTGTCTTCCACTTTCCCTTGGTTTTAGCAGTTTCAATCTGTAATACCAGACGAATGAGAAATGTGAGCTTTCAATGATGACCGTTTACATTACAAATACATCACTATAAATGGTAGAGATATTAGACACAAAAAGCATAAGGCACATAGCGATGACCGATTTGACAGCAGAGCGCCTGACACGAGTGCCAACTCGTTCAAAGAGCACTGTGCAATTTTATCAAGAATTTACAAGCATAAAAATAATGTTTGGGTTGAATGCGGTGCCCTGTAAATGCATTGACGCTTTACCGTCCTTTAAATGGCATGGATTACTGCTATGTCGTGTATTAGATGGACGAGATATGCTGGTGACGCTTACCGATATGGTACATGCTGTTGATCATGAAGCTGTGACAGCCAGCGCGAAAGATGATGATGATAATTACTGGGGTAATGTACTCCATAACGCCACAGATTTGACAGCAGGTCGCCTGACACGAATGTCAGGTCGTTCAGACACCACTGAGCAAGCTTATCATGAATTTACAAACACAAAAATAATGTTGGGGTTGAATGCGATGCCCTGTAAATGTATTGTCGCTTTACCGCCTTTAGATGCTATGTGTCATATGACAGGCAAGCCAGAAGAAGATGCAAGGAAAATAAGAAAGGGATTTTTCAAAATTACGCACCAAAGTGGACGATGCACAGGAAAAACCAAGGGAGACAAGAGACGTCATAGGACAACAAAGAGTCAGACGTTTTGAGGCTGTGCTACAAAACGGTTGTGCTTTTCTAGAGCCCGTGTCAAGTGAAGATCTGGACGTAATGATTACGAGGATCGGCAAGTAAACAACAGGGAGAGGAATT
The DNA here is from genome assembly GCA_014155875.1 of Cepaea nemoralis. NCBI lineage: Eukaryota > Metazoa > Mollusca > Gastropoda > Stylommatophora > Helicidae > Cepaea > Cepaea nemoralis. Next base: position 9,298 of record JACEFZ010007796.1, read on the forward strand.
TATTGACAAAGAAGCAATCAATGGAATGACCGGGAGCACAAAACCTAGGCGAATCCTGAATTCGGAACTGTGAAATAGATAACTAAGCTTCAAGGTGAACAGGATAGAATAGGGAGGTTATTCGTAGACATTAGATAGACGCCGACCCTGCGTTAAGGGCAGTTTATAGTCTAGCAGAGCTAAAGTCTATTATTATTCAGCCCATAATTAAATATGTGTACACATTCGCTGGATTGCGTCAGGTTCTTTCACATTTTCCCGAAGTTCAGGTGAGAATTTTCTTGTTCTCAGTTAACGAGTTGAAAAAGCCTTTGATGGTAGATTTCATGTTGAGTAGTACTGGAGTTACGTCAAGGCACTATGCAGTAGCAGTAGCCTTGGTAAAACCTGACTTCAACGTCCTGTATTAGATAGACGAGCTATGAACGCCCACGCTTACCGAAATGGTATATGCTGCTGTTGGTGACGCTGTGACAGCCAGCGCGAAAGATGATGATGATAGTCTACTCGACTTCGCCACGTGGTACAGTTCTAGCATAGCAGGTCGGAAACGCCAAAGAGAGAAAGACTGCATTAGCCACGGTCGACAGGACACATGCTGATGATGATGGTATGATATGCGTTGTTTGTAGTCTATTTGGAGGGATCGTTTAGCAGCATAGCTTTGGTCGATTAGTTTATTTAATTCAATCAGAAGAAAACCCATATCTTGTGCTGTTTTAATGTATATTTCTTCTGGCAAATAAATACAACATTTCTAAATTATTTTTAACCAAAATTCAGTATATTTGCTTGACCGCAGCAATAACATGACTGCCCAGAGGAGATATCTGATTAGCGGCCAGTAGGACTACCCAGCACAGAGAAACGCAGATTTCTACCTGAGATTAACGAGTGCTCAAAGTTGTGAGGAATACATTACTGGAAGAACGACTCTGCAGTGTGTCTTTATCTATAGTTAAAATCATGGTTGGTCAGTTCACGTTGTACACAGAAACAGCGGTTCTAAAAGTTTAGGAAGATGTTATAATTTATGTGTGTTTACAAAATAAGAAAGATTTATGTATGTTGAAGCAGCGGGTAAGCCATATATATATATATATATATATATATATATATATATATATATATATATAATATATATATATATATATATATATATATATATATATATATATACACACACACACACGTAGTTGGGTGTATGACTTGACCACGTGGGATATGTGGTGCTCGAGCCGATTGGCATCATGTCGGATGGGACAGATGAATGTTTATGATACTTACCGCTTCTTTTGTCTATCTCTCCGGCAAGGTGTGTGTTCTGCAGGTTGATTATCTTCTCCCTATCCAACGGGGTGTGCGTTCTCTCCTGTCTCTCCGGTGGGCTGTAAACTTCTCACGGTTGATTCTCTTCTGTGGTCAGCAATAGAATGAGACTTAGCTATTGTGGATGGCTGTTTTATAGCACCAAGTCACGTGGTATAACTATAGCCATAACCAGTTTCGACTGGTTTATTGCTACATAGACATCTGCTGACATGGCAATTTTCCTACGAAAACATGCTGTAGAGTGCCTACATAGTGTGTTCAGACATATTTTAGCACTGACTCATGGTTGACCGGTCGCGGACAGCTAGCTAAGATGTCAAGGTCAGGCACAGCGTTTCTAAAGTTATTGAGGCGTGTGCGAAGTCCACCGACAGAGAGAGAGAGAGAGAGAGAGAGAGAGAGAGAGAGAGAGAGAGAGAGAGAGAGAGAGAGAGAGAGAGAGAGAGAAGTAATGCAATATTGAAGTAAAGAAAATAATCATATAAAGAGAATGAAAGAAATAACAGTGAGAAAATAAAGAAATAAATAAGTCTACTTGGTATATTTTAAGACTCTCTGATAGAAAATAGACTTTAGACTTTTCATCAGTAGACAGTATTTTCACATGTCATGAGTTGAACTCTGGGTGACCTTTACCTGTTGTAGTATTTGTTATGGTGCAATAAAGGAGAGACAATTCTGTTTAATCAGGGGAAGTTATTTGTGGGGTTTATATATCATTTATTTATGATTATCTTAACAGGTTATGTCTTAAATTAATTGATAATTCTAGTTTTTTATTGACATCACTATTCTCCACTATACATACAAGAAATTTAGCGGTTTATTATGTTTTTTGGGTTAATTTTTTAATAATATTGTATGCCTGTCTAGTATATTTTTAAACCAGATTTTCACCAAGCGCTTAATGTTGATATATGGGTACTATGGAAACCTGCCGAATTAACTAGCAGCGTGCATACGTTTATTCATCATCCAACTATGGATACTCGGGGTAACTCGAGTGATGGAATAAATCATTTTTTTCCACTCTGTCATATTGGACTTCGGTCTCCTCAGCGAAGAGGTCAATATCTACATGACTGGGGCTCATCACACCACACACTGCGCTGGATCGCCTCAGTCCAGGGCGCCTCGATCCAGTTCGGTTCGCTGTGGTTCGCGCTGGTTCGGTTCGGTTCGTGGTGCCCCGGTTCGTTTCGGTTCGCGCCAGGTTTGGTACAGGGTGTGGGACCTGGGTAGGTGGACCCGGGTATGGGGTAGCCATGGACTGGAAGTCAACCGGAAGTGACAACCGGACGTAGTCACCCAAACCCAAGAAAATAACCGCCAATTAAAAAAAAAATTAAAATCACCTTAGGTGCAGTTTCGTGACGTCACGCATAGGTGCTACACTCTTCGTATAGTAAAAAATGACGTCACTACGAATGTGCTGCACCTAATCTCATAATTAAATACAACATTATATACTACTGCCGCCTTCCTGGCCTAGAGGTTAGCGACTTTTCTCTGTAATCTCGTATACTCTCGTAAGTAGCGTGACGACGGTGAGAATCAGCAGTGGTTCGAATCGCGTCGGTAACTCACGGGGTCTGTGAGCCAGCCGCTCAGAAGGCAATGGCAAACTACTGAGCGTAATCTTGCCAAGAACTCAACAATCAGCTGAAAGATGCTGATGTTGACAGCAATGTCCTGTAAAGTATATGCAAAAAAAGTATATTCACAGCTCTCATTCTTTCTACTGGACATTGGGTTTGGCGTTTGTTTAACGATAAAATATCTAAAATCGGTGAAGGAAACATTCATCATCACTTTGTACCCTGCCGATAGGCGTGGGCGGTCATGTTTCGTCAACTTGTACGATCACCAGT
>JACEFZ010007796.1:17500-27500 GCA_014155875.1 Cepaea nemoralis
AGCTCTCATTATTAAATCTTATTACACAGGTTTCCAATACCAGTGCGGGACATATCAACTAAGCTATAACACAGATAGCTGTGGTAAAGATCAATCAGTGTTGATAACCCCAAAGAAAAGCACTTTCAAATAATAAGCACGAACACTTGTGCATAAGAAAGTAGAGAAAAGAAGTGTCATCGTAAAAAAGTAAGGATGACAGAGAACGGAAATAGAAGACCCTGTAACATAATAGAAAGACTAAAATGAACTCAGTATCGAAGAGTTGCAAGGCGCATACCAAGTGTCTATACAAATTAAGGACTATCCAGTGTAGAACTTTTACAGGACAAATAGAAAATACTAGAAAATCGATGGTGTTTCCAGGATGGAATTAGGAACGTTATAAAAAAAGCAAAGAACATTCAGTCTAAGCTGACAATATATAGTGATCGGTTTAAGTACAATGATACAGTGGTGAACAATTTTCCTTACAAAAAACGGATATATCTACAGACTCAAGCAGACGGAGCATTCAGGGTGAGAGCGTTCTCTTGTATCTATGTACTGTCCTGTACTTTTAGCCGAGAGAAGAGACAAGAGAAGACACGGAGACTATCTATCAACATCTTATCTGGCATCCACACTAGAAGAACATACCAACTACATAGACACTATCCATACCTACACCATACATACCTTTAATTAATAAATCTTTTATTAATTGTGGAAAGTAATGTTGTCGGTGTATGTGAGGGAGAGGGGGGGGGGAATAAGTGAGAGTGAGATATTGTGAAGAGTAGACAGAACGGAGGAGTGTAGACATATGTCAGGCAATATAATAGAAGTGGAAAGGATATATATAGGGTGTGCTTGTGGAGTCCACCTTCCTCCAAGGACAACGAGCTACATTGAGAAATAAAGCCGAAAGGTAAGGGTAATAATACTACTCAAGTTCGTATCTAATATAGTTTTTAAAGAATCAACTTTCTAACTTCCTCTCGTTTGTATATATATGGAGAAAGTATTAGAAAAAGCGGCGATAAATGAGCTGGTCACATTTCCTCATAAAGATGTGATCTAGTATATGTGGCGGCATTAAAAGTGACACTCTTAGTGATTATCTACCATAGGATTACTGTTACCCTGTGTTCACATGACTGAACGGAAACATGACATGGTTACAGTTTCTGTCCTGTTACAGTCACTTTCTTACATTGCGTATTTTTTCTTCTTGTGATCTTTCCTGACAGCAGCAATTCTTGCAAAGCAAACCCTGTGAAGAACGGAATCAATGAATGAAAATATAAGGATGGTAGACACATCTTAGTCAATGAATTAAAATTATGAACTACAGTAGACACATCTTACCACACTGACTAATTTACCTTCCTGTTTTCCTGCTTGATTTTGTGAGCCATGTAATGTCACATTTGTTTGTAAGTTTTTCAAGCTTGATTCTGTCAAATCATATCAGATCTCGTCAGTTTTCCTGACTGATTCAGGGAGTCATGTCAGACTTTTTTGTCGGTTTTTCTGGAGGATTATGTCAGTCAAGTCAGATCTCTTCAGTTTTTCCTGATTGATTCTGTCAGGCATACCATGTACTTTTCACAGATTTCCTGCTTGATTCTGTCAGGCATACCATGTACTTTTCACAGATTTCCTGCTTGATTCTGTCAGGCATATCATGTACTTGTCACAGATTTCCTGCTTGATTCTGTCATCTAAATCAGATCTCCTCAGTTTTCCTGTTTGATTCTGTCATCTAAATCAGATCTCTTCAGTTTTCCTGCTTGATTCTGTCAGGCATACCATGTACTTGTCACAGATTTCCTGCTTGATTCTGTCATCTAAATCAGATCTCTTCAGTTTTCCTGCTTGATTCTGTCATCTAAATCAGATCTCTTCAGTTTTCCTGCTTGATTCTGTCATCTAAATCAGATCTCCTCAGTTTTCCTGCTTGATTCTGTCATCTAAATCAGATCTCTTCAGTTTTCCTGCTTGATTCTGTCAGGCATACCATTTACTTTTCACAGTTTTCCTGCTTGATTCTGTCAGGCATACCATGTACTTGTCACAGATTTCCTACTTGATTCTGTCATCTAAATCAGATCTCTTCAGTTTTCCTGCTTGATTCTGCCATCTAAATCAGATCTCCTCAGTTTTCCTGCTTGATTCTGTCATCTAAATCAGATCTCTTCAGTTTTCCTGCTTGATTCTGTCAGGCATACCATGTACTTTTCACAGATTTCCAGCTTGATTCTGTCAGGCATACCATGTACTTTTCACAGATTTCCTGCTTGATTCTGTCAGGCATACCATGTACTTTTCACAGATTTGCTGCTTGATTCTGTCATATAAGTCAGATCTCTTCAGTTTTCCTGCTTGATTCTGTCAGGCATACCATGTACTTTTCACAGATTTCCAGCTTGATTCTGTCAGGCATACCATGTGCTTTTCACAGATTTCCTACTTGATTCTGTCATCTAAGTCAGATCTCCTCAGTTTTCCTGCTTGATTCTGTCATCTAAATCAGATCTCTTCAGTTTTCCTGCTTGATTCTGTCAGGCATACCATGTACTTTTCACAGATTTCCTGCTTGATTCTGTCAGGCATACCATGTACTTGTCACAGATTTCCTGCTTGATTCTGTCATCTAAGTCAGATCTCTTCAGTTTTCCTGCTTGATTCTGTCAGGCATACCATGTACTTGTCACAGATTTCCTGCTTGATTCTGTCATCTAAATCAGATCTCCTCAGTTTTCCTGCTTGATTCTGTCATCTAAATCAGATCTCTTCAGTTTTCCTGCTTGATTCTGTCAGGCATACCATGTACTTTTCACAGATTTCCTGCTTGATTCTGTCAGGCATACCTTGTACTTTTCACAGATTTCCTGCTTGATTCTGTCATCTAAATCAGATCAACTCAGATTTCCTGACTGGCTCTGTGATGTCATGTCCGATTCGTCAGTTTCCCTGCTTGATTCTATTAAACACGTCATATGTCAGACTGTGTTAGTTTTCCTGCTTGATTCTGTGAGTCTTGTCGTCTTATGTCACATCTTATCAGTTTTCACTGTTGATTCCTAGTCATGATTTATCATATTTTGTTTCTTCATTAATTATATAAAATATTTATTTTGTGAGAAACGTAATGTCTCCTGCTTGATTTTGTGACTCATGCCATGTCATGTGAAATATTATCAGAATTCCTGCTCGATTCCCTGAGTCATATAAGCTTCTGTTAGTTATCAAGCTCATATTGTGAGTAATTTCATTTCAGATGTCAGTTTTACTGTTGTTTCTATGAGTCGTGTCAGAACGTGTCAGTTCTCGTTTTTGATTCTGTGAATCGCATCATGTGCCTGCTTGCTTGTGTTCGCTGGCTGTGATCTCCATCGTGAAGTCCTGTATGTCGGATGAAGACATCCTGTTGTCCAACATCAGTGTGATGTCATACAGAACCTGAGGTTTGCGTGAGTATCCGTTGTCCCATGTCTGGCTTACTGGTGTGCAGACTGGTGGTTCCTCGCCGTGCAGGCAGTCACTCTCCGACCCTCGGAGGAATCGCATCATGTTATGTCAATACTTATCGAATCTACTTGTGTTTGATTATGTGAGTCACATCATTTCATGTCAGAACTTATCGATTCTTCTGATTCCTTATGTGAGTTCAGCCATTTCATGTAAAATCGTGCCAGTTCTCTTGTTTGATTCTGTGAGTCACATCATGTCATGTCCGATCTTATCGATTCTTCTGCTTGATTCTGTGAGTCGCGTCATGTCATGTCAAATCGTGACATTTCTCCTGCTGGATAAGCAGTCATGTTATATGATGTCAACTCCTGTCAGGTTTGCTGCTTGGATATATGAGTCACGGCATGTCGCTTCTTGTACATTTTTCTACTTGATTCTGTGAGTGGTGTTATGTGGTAGCATGCATATCATAGTAAGTTTTGCTGTTTAATTATATAAGGCGCATAATGTCATGTCAGATATTGACAGTTTTCTAGCTTGGTTCTATCAATATTGTCATGTCAGATGTTCTTATTTTTCTGCTTAATTCTGAGTCATACCATATTATGTTCTTCTTCTTTTTTTTTCCTTCTTTTTGCATATCCTATTTACAGGACATTGCTGTCAACATCAGCATTTTACTGCTGTTGTTGATGTCTTGGCAAGTTTAGGTTCAGTAGTTTGCCATTGATTTCCGAATGACCGGCTCTCATACCAACACGTTAAAACACATCGCAACGCATTCTGATGCGAAATCAGTCGCAACTGCGTTTCGAATGCAGGTAAGCGGGCTTACGAATCGCGTCCGTAAACCCTTATCCACGGAGACTGGAATGTTATGTTAGATAGTGTAAATTCTCATACTTGATTCTGTGAGCCACGCCATTTCAGATAGTGACAGTTCCCCAGCTTGATTGTGTGAGTCATGTCAGGTCTTGTCATTTCTACTGCTTAATTCTATGAGCCATGTTTTGTCAGATAGTGTAAGTTTTCCAGCTTAATAATATGAGTAATATGTCACTTCAGATGTTTTAAGTTTTCCTGCTTGGTTTTGTGAGTCGTGTCGTGACACTAGAGACCTTGGCAATTTACCTGCTTGATTCTCTGAGTAATATTATGTCAGATTTTGTCGGTTTTCATTCTTGATTCTGTGAGTCATGTCATACCATGTCATGTCAAATCTTGTCAGTTTTTCTGTCGATTCTTTGATCAAAATGTGATCCTTAGTTTCTTGATTTCTGATATTGAATACATTATATTGAATTCCATGTTTACAACATGTTATTTATCTCTTGAGCTTTAACTTAATTTTACTTATCAAAGGATTGTGGTCTGCATATACATCTACTCCTCTAAAGACAATTACTTCTTGCAGAGATGAGACAGTTATTACTTTAGCCAACTATATCCATGCCATCACCATTTACGTATCTGGCAATTATTACTTTAGCAAACTCTGTCCATGCCATCACCGTTACGACGTGACCTCATGTCCTACAATCACATGTACGTACAAGACATATATTATTAGTCAACTCTGTGGCTTTTTTAACACTTCTACCGTCTAGTACAAGTTTACCGGCAAGTTCTATTGGCAGAAAACTGTTATCACTGTAAAGAAACAGCTGAAAGGAACGACAAACGACCATTTGGATGGAGTGCAAACAGTAAGAGAGTTAAAATACACTTATACATACCGCAACTTATCGATTGCCACAGCAAGTATCCAGGATCATTCGATGTCTCTGTGGAAAAGTGAAGATGTGAAAAACAAAGTGTATATCTTAACTTTGGTTGCATTGTAACACACGACTATCAAGACACAAAGGAAGGAACCTCTGCCAGAAAGAATCACAAATACATTTAAACGAGTAAACTTCTTCTTCTTCTTCAGCGTTCCGAGCCATTGAGGTTCTTTGCTGCAGATACAATCCGTCTCCATTCGTCTCTCTGGTGGACCTTCTCTTGCCAGTCGTTGATTCCATGTGCTTGTAGGTCTGTACATGTATTATCTCTCCACCGCCTTCTTGGTCTACCTCGGGGTCTAAGGTCATTTATTTCCTGAGTGTAAGCGAGTTTTGTTTCCCTATTATCTTCCATTCTTTCTATATGCCCCAGCCATTGTAGTCTATTAGCCTTCATGATACCAGTGATTAGCGGGGACTTAAACAGATCATAAATGTCTTTGTTACTTCTTCTTTTCCACTCTCCACTTTGTGTATCCCTAATGGGTCCAAAGATGCGTCTTAAAATTTTGTTCTCAAAGGTTTGTAACAAGGCTTCGTCTCCTTTCGTTGTACTCCAGGTTTCAGAGCCATACAGCACAACTGGTCTGATCAGTGTTTTGTATATTGTGATTTTGGTGTTACGAGATAGCGCCTTTGATTTTAGTAGATGTTGTAGTGCATAGTATATCTTATTTCCAGAGTTGATTCTAGTTTGTATTTCTTCCCTTATGATGTTGGAGCAGTTGAAGATTGTACCCAGGTATTTGTATGTTTCCGTTCTTTTAATGGTCATATTATCTATTTGTATGTGGCCAGAGTTTTTAGCCATTCCGTCTCTTGAAATTACCATATATTCTGTCTTATCTTGGTTGATAACCAGCCCCATCTGTTGGGCTTTTTCCTTTAAGTGAGTCAATATTTCTTATGTCTTTTGTTAATTTTGCCCTATAATATCTATATCATCTGCATAAACCAAGCAGCTTGGATGTTCCTCCAATATCAAATTACTCCTTTACCTTCCTTACAACTTTCTCTAGAGCCAGATTGAAGAGTAGTAGCAATAGTGCATCACCCTGTTTCAAGCCAGATGTTATTTGGAAGGGGTCTGATTTCCTGCCTTTATATGTTACTATATTATAAGTATCTTCCATGCATAGTCTGGTCATGTTGATTAACTTCCTTGGTATTCCAAATTCTGCATAGCATTCCATAGGACTATTCCTATGGACACTATCATAAGCCTTTTTAAAATCCACAAAAATGTTAGGAGATCTCTTTTATATTCCCAATGTTTCTCGGCTATTTGTCGTAAGATAAATATCTGATCTAATTGTTGATCTGTTTTTGTCTCTAAACCCGCCTGGTAGTCACCTAATATGTCTTCTGAATATGGTTTTAGTCTCATTTAGTAATACTTGCGGATAGTATCTTATAGCTTGTGGACCGTAGTGATATTCCTCTATAATTTCCACATTGGAACTTGTCTCCTTTCTTAAAGTTAGTATTCAATACATGAATCTTTCCAGTATGGGGTATGCTTCTGTTCTCCAGATTTTTACATTAGTTCTTATAGTTTAGATGTAATGCATGGCCACCTGCCTTTATAAATTCAGCAGCAATTCCATCAGTCCCAGTTGCCTATTGTAACGTAAACGACCCTTTAATTGCCCCGGGCTGTAGCAAAATGCTAAAGCCTCATCTTCGCAAACAATTACTCTTAAGGATATGTCCGTATCACACTGGCCGCCTTTAATTTTGAAGATATTTCCTATAACATCCCAACTTCCTCGTAGACGTAAGTACAAGTACCAAGAAATAGAAGTGGAGTCGCCTGATAGCGAGATGGTAATGTAATCAATCAACAATATGTGCCATGCAGGAAAGCTGGGCGGTCATGGGACTCGCCATTTCACTCGATCAACAGAGTCGGGATCAGCTCAGTGTTCTTCTCGACCATGCCATGTGGCCAAGCCATCCAGGTATTTTCTTCTCGGTTTTCCCCTTGGTCTGTTCCCTTCGATCTTGCCAGTTGTCACTAAGTTCTCCAATCATTTCTTCTCATAACATGTCCAAAAAATGTTTACTGTCTACTGTTTACTGTCTCTAATCAATTTACGATTTTCGTTTGTCTCCGTTAGTACTTAGTCATTGGTTTTTCTATCTGTCCATGGTATTCTTTGCATTTTCCTCAGAAACCACATTTTTGCAGCCATAAGATGTTTTTCAACTTGACTGCTCATTGTCTAAGTTTCACATCCATACAAAAGAACAGGCTCTATGTAGCCCCTCAACACTCTTTTTCATCTAGCTAAAGGCTACTTTCGCCACGGCGATTCTTGTTCTAATCTCTTCAAGGCATGCCCATCAGGTGTTATGACTGTTCCGAGATAGTTGTACCGATTCACTTGTTGAAGAATATTCCCATTTACTTGTATATTACATTGTGGTATTTCGTTCTTCCGAGTGATGACCAAAATCTGTATCTTTTTGCAATTTAATTCATTCTAACACCAGTTGTTCACTGTGTGCAACAACCGATCTACTAATGTTGCAGATCCTGCTCATTGTCTGCAACCAATACTGTATCATCTGCATATCTAACGTTACTAATGTTTCGTTCTCCAATGCTGATTCCATTTATATCTTCTACATTTCTGAAAATATTTTCACTGTACAGTGGAACCTCGCTTGACGAGCACCTATCATAACGATTAATTCGTATAACAAGCAAAATAAATTGTAAAAAAATGATTCCCATAACGAGTGACGTTTCGCATAACGAGTGACGAGGGGAGGGAAGTCCCGGATTGTGCGCCTGCAACAGCAAGGACCAGCAGGTTATTTCTAACTTTAAGAAGCTCTACACTAAGCGCTCTTTGAGCGTTGTTTTGAGGTAACTGAAGGGACCAATCTCACTCTCAGAGAGTTTTGGAAATATCACTTCCACATCGTTGCCTGCCTCAAGATGATCGAAAAGGCGTGGGAAGGAGTTACCAAGAGAACCCTCACTTGTGCTTGGAAGAAGCTTTGGCCGGAGAGCGTTGTCGAATGTGACTTTGAGGGGTTTGAGACGGTACCTGTGGAGCCTGTAGTCAACGAGATTGTGTCTTTGGCCAAGATCATGGGACTGGAGGTGGATAACAGAGATATCGATGAGCTTGTGGAAGAGCATAGCCAAGAGCTGACCACCGAAGAGCTTATGGAATTACATTGTGTTTCACAGCAAGAAGTTGTGGAGGAGAGTTTGTCCGATGAGGAGGAGAAGGTAACAGCAAACCAACAATCTTCTGGCGTAATAAGAGAAATGCTGAAAGCATGGAAAACTGTTGCATCGTACATTGAGAACCATCACCATAATAAGGCAGTAGCTATGAGAGCTACTAATTTATTTATTGATAATGCTGTGTCGTTTTTTCACCAAATTCTGAATCGTCGGCAACAAACAAATTTCTCTAGACAGCTTTTTAGTAAAAAAGAATTGGGTATATACTATAAATTGCACATTAACTATTTCAATTTTTTTCCCCTACAAATCGAATTCTCATTCCTGGTTCATTCATTCCGCGAAATTGAATCACACTCCTTAACAATATATATATAATTTTTTTTAAATAAACGTTATACAAAATATTTTGAGTATTTTTTCGGCATGGAAAACATTATCGTATTTTACATTAATTTGTATGAGAAAAACTGTTTCGCTTAACGAGTGTTTCGCTTTACGAGTAAGATTCTGGAACGAATTTGCTCGTTAAGCGAGGTTCCACTGTATAGGGGAAAAAAGATCTGGAGACATTCTTCATCCCTGCCTAACACCTCTCTTAATAGGCTGATATTGTCCCACTTCATTATCAATCCTTATGGCAGCTTGTTGTTTCCAATATATGTTTTTAATAAGTCTGATGCCTTTCCCATCAATTTTAGATCTGCAAGCATATCCACCATGTTGACATGTCTAACTCTATCGAAAGCCTTTGTGAAGTCAATAAAGCAAAGATGTATATCCTTGTTTACTTCTATAGCACCTACAATAACTGATCGCAGCATATACACAGCATTAACTGTACCCTTTCCTTCTACAAACCCACATTGTTCTTCCCCTATTTCAGGTTGTATTTTCGTTCTCACTGTTTGCATGATAATTCATAGCAAAACCTTTATGATGTGACTCATTATATTAATTGTTCTATGTTGATCACATTCCAAGGCTCCTGATTTCGTTGGGATTGCAATAAATACAGAGTCACATAATTCAGAAGGTATATCTCCGTTATCATATAATGTGTTCTGCAGTCTGGACTTGATCTATTCCATATTCTTCTAAAGCTTTAATCATTTCCGTTGTGATGTTATCTGCACCGGGGCCTTGCCAGTTTTCATATGTTTAAGAAAATTTCGAACCTCCATCTTCAAAACTGGCGGTCCTTCATTATTAAATCGAATATCATACTGTTATCATCATAAAGGTTTTCCACATAATCTGACCATACATGTAGAATCTGAACTTTTTCTATTATAATTTTGCCATCTTTAGTTTTTTAGACAGCCTGCTGATTTACTTATTCTTTTATTAGTAAGTTTCTGAATTCTTTTGTGCACTAATTTGGTATTTTGACTGTTTGTTGTTTTTCAATTTCTAAGCAATTTTTTCAAGCCATGCTTCTTTTGCCTCCTTACATAATATTCTGACTTGTTTGTGTATTTCTTCATATTTGGCAGAATTATTTTTGTTGAGTCTTCTTGCTTCCATTAGTTGTAAAATGTCTTCAGTCATC